>OY723386.1:64703801-64821301 GCA_963210295.1 Ophion ellenae
CACATTGCTGTCACGGCAATAACAGCAGATGGCTTCCATTTGCCTCGCGTCCGAAAAGTACGATGAAATTGCATGAAACTTGAATATGCGTACAGGGTGGCTCGAGAAGTGACGTCCAAAAGGAAAATCTCAATGGCTCGTATCCTATCCGAATCACCCCCATGTATGTTCTACGATCTTTCTAACTTTTCGAGAAAAAAGCATTTGAAATTTTTTATTTTTTAATTTTTTCTCTTTTGTGTATGTACTCGTGGAATATTTTAAACGCAATCGGGAGTCATTACGGCCAGTATAAGTATTTTTTTTATCATGTAAACTTTAGTGACTGATTATTCCAGACGTATTTTTTCAATTTTTGATCGAGATCGAAAGTCTCAAAACGTTAGTGTTCAGTTCGTCATTTATCGCTTTTATCTATTATATTTATAAAAGATAGTGTTCGGTTCTTCATTTATCGCTTTATATTTATTATATTTATCACTTAACAGTGCATTCAATAACGGTAACACGAGTAAACGAAAAGTAAACGAAAGGACACAAAGCAAAGAGGAAAATAAGGAAATGCTGTTTTCACGAAAAGTAAAAGACATCGTAGAACATAGATGGGGGTGATTCGGATAGGGATACGAGGCGCTTAGTTTACCTTTACCCTTCTTCTTTATTTACTTTTCCTTTCAAAATAAATAAAATAAAATGAAAAAGTCCAAAGTGAAAAATACAAATGAATAAATTAAAGTGGGATAAAAAAAAACTATAATAAACCCAAACAGAAAAAATGAGACAAAAAGCCGGGCAAATAAATAAACTAAAAAACGACCATAGTACAAAAAATAAGTAAAATAAGATAAAAGCGGGCAAAAACCCAAACAAAACAAGAAACGGCGAAAAACCAAAAATAAACTTAATAAAAGCCCAAAGTAAAATACAAAAATAATCGAAATAAAATGCGTCGAAAACTGAAAAGCCTCTCCTTTCAGTGACATCGTTCCACCAGCGTCAGAATAAAATGAAAATATCGTAGAACGTAGATAGGCGCGATTCGGGTAGGTATGGATACGAAGCATCTAGTTTCCCTTTTGCATGTCACTTTTCAAGCCACCCTGTAGGTATATACATTCACCCACACACAATCGTACACATGTAAGTACAGTACGCATATATATACGAATATAGTAAAATTGCGCTTGGAGTGCAAGTCAGAAATCTGGCACGCGAATTTCCTCGATCTTTTGGCACTGAAATTTCTCGACCACTCTTCTCCCCCTCCTCCTCCTCTTTCAATCCAAAGTGCATTGTGTACCGACATTCTTTTTTCTTCTATTTCCCTTCGTTCTCTCTTTATTACCTCAACGTGTAGACCCGCCACTCGGGCGGGGGGCTTCACAATTTCTTACAATCTCGACGTGGAAAATAGAAACAATGCAATCTCTGAAAAACATGACTGATGAAGAAACGGAATATAAGATGATAAAGTTGCGACGAATCGAATGTGTCGCTTTGCAATTATTTGTCCTCATTGACATAAGTTGATGACAGGCATATATATAGCTAATTGTAATAGCTACTGTTGGTTTTGAGGTTATAAAATCTCTCACTTACAAATTTATAAAATAATAATAATAGTAACAATAATTTTTATTATCAAATAAAATTTTAAAAATTGGGAAAAATGTTTATTTAATTTTTCTGAGGCTGATGTTTTAGAGATCCCATCTCGTTTAAAATCTATGTCTATGTAAAAAATTCTGAACTTTTCGAAAAAATTCTTTCAAAACCGGGAAAAACGGGGCAAGGCCCGAAAAATCGATTTTTATACTTTGAACGTGATTATTGTAATTTTTAAAGCAACCCAGAATTTCAGCATATTTTTTTTCAAATAGTTCATGTTTTGCTCTAAAAAATCGTTTTTTTTTTAATTTCTAGCTATAGTTGGAGAAAAGTTATGGGCATTTGAAAATGTTGTGATTTACAAAATTTGAAAACTGTGAGCCGCCATTACTAAAAAACTATTGGATAAAAAAATTATGGATGCTTGTTTTAATATGACCTTTTAGGTGATCTTCTTAGTTTTCCTAAATTTAGAACACTTGGTACAACTTTGACCCGGAATTGGTGGAAGTACCCATATATATATATATATATATATATATATATATATATATATATATATATATATATATATATATATATATATATATATATATATAAACGTAATACGCACGGATATGCGTTTATATTGGAGGGAACGAGCAAAAATCTTTTCATGCCTCACTTCGATCCAGCAATTATGCCGCGTTTACTTTTCCTGGCTTGCCGAGCTTTAAAATACAGCATAATTGTTCCTGAAAGTTTTGTTACTCTCGCGAGAGGTGAAGTCGAGGGCAAACTGTTCTGAACAGTCATTACATGTATGTGCGTGTGTGTGTATATATATATATATATATGAATATTCATACGTATGTAAATGTATGTATATTTATATACGATTATTTCAAGTACGTGTCCATGCTTCAATTACTGTTAAAAATAAATTAGTGCTGGAGATTTGAAAACGATTCTTTTTTCATTCTTTATTTCTACATTTCAATTATTTTCCCAAGCTTTTTTTTACAACCTCAGGTCGTAGATCTTTAATAAGGATATAAAAAATCATTATTAAAGATAACATGAATGTAAACGCTAATATTAATTATATTGGCGTTTAATGTTGGTTTTCTATTTGTGCAAGTAAAATGAACAATACTATAGCTAAACCGACTTCAAAAAGAAATTCACAATGGCGACGCTAAGATGGCTGACGTGTTTTTTTCAAATAGGATCATGAATTTTTTTCACCGAAAAGTTGGTTAGGCCAAAACTAACAACTTTTGTAGGAATTTTTTTTTGATAACGTCTATAATTCTTAGGTTAGAATAGAATTTTTTACCGTTTTACCGTTATCCAGAATGTATCACGAGGAGGTAAAGTCTTTAAAATCCATAGTGTAAGTACGCGTGTGTGTATGAGTGTGAGTTTGTTTGGTTTGTTCGCGTTTCTTTGGGTTTGTGCGATGGCCCAAACAAACCCAAACAAGGATTAGGTCTCTGCGGCTCGTCACTTCCGTTATAAAACAAACCCAAGTGTAAGTGTGCGTGTGAGTTTGTTTGGGTTTGTTTGGTGCCGGAAGTGACAGAGAATCAAATGGTGTCCTAACCTAAAAACAATTACAAAAGTTATCAAAAAGCTTTTCCTACAAAAGATGTTTGTTTTGGCCTGACATTTTTTTTGGTGAACGAATTCATGATTCCATTTTTAAAAAACGTGTCGGCCATCTTAACGTCGCCATTTTGAATTTCGGACCGAATTTTTTTTTTTTTTTTGAACGTCCCCCTTTGAACCCCGAAAGTTTTATCGTACTCAATACTAGATCGGAGCAGTATTTTTCGACAATAATCAGGTGTAAGATTAAAATGCGACACTTGATACATATATAAAGGGTGTCCCTCTTATCTCTGCCCCCCGAAATAACTCGGTAATTATCGACGTCACAAAAAAAGTTAACTTGTATGAAAAAATCATACTACCACTGCGGGTGATAGCTTGAAAATGTTTACATATAATCACGCATTTTTGGGAATTTTTCAGATTTTTTAAATCGGGGCGTTTTTTTTTCGAAGAAATTTTTTTTTTGACTAAGGGTCGTTTCCAAAAGTGTAAAAAATTCAGGGTGTTTTTCAGAGTCAATGGAATCAGGTTAAAAAAAAATAAATCGAATGGGCGGGGGTCCGGGAAAAAGTCCACCGGATTCACGTGGAATACCTCATATATATATATAGATATATACATATATAAATATATTAAATGAACTTTTTTTAAGAATAATCGACAAATATTGCGGGGACGTTGCACGACGAGAAGTCCGTAATTAAATCTGGTGCGTCGTCCTCAACGTCGACGCGATTTCTTTACTCCAAGTCTGCCACCCTCGACTCCTTGTCCTCATTCTCCCTCGAGTTATTCCTCTCTATCGTAATATTCCTCCACATCTTTCACAATAAATGAGAAAGAAAGAGAAAATGGTATGCACCCTTCATTCATTTCAACGTTGCCGGGCGAGCACAAAGTGCGGGAGTCCTGGCTCGAATAACTTTTCGCGATTATTATAAGATGAACGACATTATGCTCGAATTATTATTATTACAGCGAAAGCGGAAAGTAATAAGTAATTCAACTTTGAATTTGTTGTGCCGTGTTTTCTGGTGGTCTGATGTGTCAGAGGGCGAAAAACAAGCTCGACCGCGAGGCCGCGATTTTTTTTTGTTGTTTTTGCACGGTACACAATCATCGAGATTGGAGCGGACACGAGACGGGAAATGAGAAACGCAAAAGTTGGGATGGATGTGCCCTCGACGGCTTTATCGCTTGTGAACGTGGTCCTCATTGTATATCTATATCTGTATAATATTATACATGTATATATGCATTTTCTTGTCGTCGCTTATTTCCCGCTGATTTTGATAGTTTCGCCAAGTTTGCATCCCTGAAACAACGGGAATTCCTTTTCCTTATTCATTCGACTCAATTTCCCCTTTTTATTATTAATATTGAAAAAAATCGGATTTGCGGATTTGTTCACTTAGTTTCAAGTTCACGAATCCGTTTTTTTGCAAACTCACAGAAATATGAGAAAAACGAAATAGAAGGTAGATAGTAGAAGAATGAAAAAATGTTCATAAGGTGGCGTACAAAAATTGCGTAACTCGAAATTCTCCAATGTACCATGGACCAAAGATGGGGTTCTTTTGTATCTTTACTATTTAACTTCATACACTAAATATTATTTTTTACTTTTTATTTCACCAGTTTATAAATAAAAGCTTGTTTTTAAAAAGATTTTTCAAGTTAATTTTATTTGATACTTTTTAGTATTAGAATTTGTTTATTTATTTGCCATGCCATTTAAACATCGGCGTAATCAATAACCTTGCCTTAGGTTATAGAGGTTACGCGAGAAACTTTATAATGGTGTAATTATAAATAGGGCTCAAGTCTACAAAGCCCAAACTCGATTGTCCTACCATTTGCCGTTAGTCAATTTCAGTTTCCACCTCTCACCACCATTCTTACACTCTCTTTATCACGTGTAATGAAAAGTGGTCATGATAACAAAACAAATGACCACAAACTCAACTGTCCTAACGTATGTCATTATGAAATTCCAGTGTTCACGTCCTACCTCCATCATCAGACTCTCGTCATTATGTGTAATGAATTGTGCTCACAATAACTAAACAATTGAGCACAAACTCGACTGTCCTAGTATATGCTATTAAGGGGCTATACCAGTGTAAACGCTGAAAATTTGGGTGATTTTCGGGAATTTTTTGGAAGATAAGTACTCAATTAAATGTTTCGGAAAATTAAGAATATATTTGGCTATATTTGACCTATATCACATAATTTTTTTTCATGGAAAAATATTAAGATCCAAGCGACTTATGCGCTCCCTTCGAAGGCGCCAAAAAAAAATTGAGTGGCTGAAACCGAAAAAGGAAAAAAATGTCGTTAAACTGGAAGGTATTTCCTGTACAATGACGTAGGATTTTCGAAAACAATTAAAATCTAACAAAATAGCGTAATCATGTTAAAAAGTCTGTTTTCTGGCCTATAAAATGGTCATTTTTTTCAATGCCAAATCGTCAATTTTCATCCAATCAAAAATATCCTACGTCATTGTAGAGTAAATATATAGAAGAGCACTCAGTTCAAATTTCAAGTTAATCGAATAATTGTTCTTTGAGTTACGATTTCAGCAAGTTTGAAAAATCTCATTTCGAGAAAAACGTGTTTAAAGATTCAACTATCGATTTTTGCAAGTTAAAGTGATTAGAGATACGGCCTCGAAATTTTCACAGGATATTCTTGAAAGTATAAACTGTCGAAAAAGGCAAAAAATCGACTTTTTAAAAGTGTCACCCTGGTATAGCCCCTTGAGGCGTTGCATTGCTCACGTGTCACCTCCATCATCAGACAAGCTCCATCCCAGATAGACATTCATAATTATCACGCCGTGCATACAATCGATGAAGCAATTTTACAGCATATTGACTTCATCTCGTGATGCAAAGCCATGAACTCATCTAGAATCATGAATTTACAAAACATTTTGATCTCAATATGGCGTTTACATATGCATCGTACGTTTAGAGCACGTCGAACTCGTATTGCTGTGCTCAAGCATCCGCAATTAATATCCGCAAATTTTACGTCATATTGACATCATGTGTAGATATTTTGGCGTGTATTCACGGTGGTAGCATTAATTGTCCTCATGAATTGTACTCCACATGAACGCAATTTCGTTTACGTTGATCAAGACATATCATGAGCTCATTCGGTATCATGGATTTGAGGTACATCGTGACTTAAATTTGTCGTTTTAAAATGCATCATCCGTTGACTACAAAATGAACTCATAAGACGGCAAATTTGAATTTTGCACAGAATATTTGCAGATTGACTCCATATGGAAGTCATCCAATGACTTTGGTTGGTGAATTCACTGGGTTAGCACTGGTGGTAGACATGCCCTGCAAGCAATATGACGGCGGTATGGATGTTTCTTAGTGATACATTCGATGGGCGCAACATGACGGCGTATGCGTGTTTCTCAGTGATACATTCTATGACGGCGATATGCATGTTTTCAGTGATACATTCGATGAGCTCAATATGACGGCGATATGTATATTTGTCAGTGATACATCCCACGAGCGCAATATGACGGCGATATGTATGTTTCTCAGTGATACATTCTATGACGGCGATATGCATGTTTTCAGTGATACGTTCGATGAGCGCAATATGACGGCGATATGCATACTGATAAAAATCAAGAATGATAAAGATAGGCAAAGAAGCAAAGAAAGTTTACACAAGTGTTAGAATGGCTCACAAGGAACATCACTTTGGTGTCCTCCTCCGATTTTGTTGAAACTTAATTATGTGGAAGAATATCAAAAACTAAGAGTCACGTATTTTTTTATTGGCGGAAAAACAGTTTTAAGGGGTGAAACGCACCCTGAAAAAAGGGGATGTTTTTCGTTTTTCGTCGATAACGTTTTAACCATACGAGATATTAAAAAAATTCAAATTGCAACAATGTTTATTTTTTTGTGTACTATACATTGGAGTTGTGAACGATAACGTTATCGGCGAAAAACACCCCTATTTTCGAGGGTGCGTTTCACCCCTTAAAACCGTTTTTCCGCGAATAAAAAAAATGTTTCTCTAAGTTTTTGATACTGTTAAACATAAAAAAGTTTCAACAAAATCGGAGGAGGACATCAAAGTGATGTTCCTTGTCCACTTTTTGTTTGATATTCGTAAGCCGATTTTGCTAGTGCCGATGAATTCACTGCATGCATACTCGGATGAGAACAACTTTACTTCTTTTGGATTTGTTATTGTGAATCATCATGTGATGGAAATATAACTTGAAGGGGAGCACTCATAAGGGACACATAGCTGTGCGATTTTCTATGCCTCATAGAAGATCTACATATGAAGCCAATATGAGCTAGATGTGTATATCTGGGATATTACCATATTACTGTATTGTCACCGAAGTTTAGGTATGCCAAATTTCAGTTCAATCCGATGTCAGCAAGTGCTTGAAAAATGGATTACAATTTTTGAAGCGGGAAGACATACGAACGAAGTAAGTTAAATAAAAGCTTGTTAAAATAAACAACGAGGAGCCAAGAATACGTTTGGGAAAGAATAAATTAAAAAATAACTAAAATAAAACAAGACAAAAACCGAAAAGTCTCTCCTTCCAGCAACGGTGTTCCATCAGCGTCAGGATTGAATTAAAAGATCAATGGTTTACAAGGAAAGAAGAGAGTGAAGATAAAAAACTCGTCCATCTTGCTAAGTTTCTCGTTCGTGAAAGAAAGAAAGCCAGAAAATTAAGGTGTACGGCTAAGACATTTTTTCGTACCATAGAAAATCCGCGGTCTTTATGATTCTGATTCTATCGCGCTTTTCAACGGTGAGGACAAAAAAGAATCTGACTCTTTCCTTTTTTTTTCTCTTTTTCTCGTCGGTCATATACGCGAAACCGCGACGTCGCAGTCTTTTCTCCGTTCCTCCCGGTGGAATAAGCTTCTCGTCAAGGGGAGAAAGAGGATAAGGTTATACAAAGAGAGAGCGAGAGAGAGCGGGAGAGAAAGGAGGCGAGAAACGAGTGAGCGTAAAGGGAAGACCCATCGTAAAAGATAAAAACATATTGCCTGGTATTACGAACGAATCCGGCCGTGAGAGGGAGGGAGAGAGAGAAAGAGAGAGAGAGAGAGAGAGAGAGAGAGAGAGAGAGAGAGTCAAAACGCGCCATGGTCCTGGCCAAAGCTCTCTCTCTCACCCCCCTCTCCCTCTTTGTCTTTCTCTCTCTTTCCCTTAGAAGTATAACAGAGCCCCAGAATAAAAGAGGGTATATACATGGATTCCTTACGACCAAAAGGGCGTAGATGTCATAATTTAAGGCGCAAAGTGATGCTCGTTACGTCACTTTTTCCCCTAGATAAGAATATCACTATATACATATATATATAACGGAAAAGATTCTTAGGATTTTCTATCTCGCGATTTTCCGCGTCGGTATAAAATGAAGAGAGGATTATTGGACAATCCAGTGGAGAGATTCGATCGAATCTCTCACGCTTCCGAGGATTTACTCTCCCTCAAGGATTTCTCTCGTTCTTTATTACTTTCTCTCTTTTTCTGTCTTTAGTCTCCCTTGCTCTCTCTCTCGCTCTCTTCCTCTTTCTCAATCAAAGTGGCTTCTGGACACTGCAGTTCTCATGGATGTTTATATATATATATATATATATATATATATGTGTGCGTGCGTGCGTGCGTGCGTGCGTGCCTGCGCGCGCGCGCGCGCGTGTGTGTGTGTGTGTGTGTGCTTAAAATACGAACACACATACATTTTCGCTTTCATGGGACCTAGGCACAGGGTTCAAGTTTATACTTATAATATCTTCCGTATATATTATATATAAATACGCAGATTATGAATGGATAATCCTGCAACTGTCGATCAGATCATGTCTTACTGTATGCTGGAATTTCGGTTTAGTAAAAGTCCCATGGTTTTCGAGACAAAAATTATCTGCTTTTGGTTTTTTGCATGCCATTTCTACAAATAATAACTTTTGTTGACCATTTAAAAGAAAATACTTTTGCTCATTTGTTTTATCTAGAAAAGTCTTCTTTTGAACCTCAAATGTTAAGGAAACTTTATGAAAAAAGATCTTATGCAGAATTTTCATACAAACCAATTCGAACATCTGACTTTGATAGCATGCGGTGTAAGATGTCTATTCGTATCATTAGTAGAAATGGCATGAGAAAAACCAAAAGCAGACGATTAACAAAAAAAAGCGAGCCCCAAATTTCGAAAACCGTGGGAATTTTACTAAACTGAAATTCCAGCATATAGTAGGCCATGATCTGACCTATCAACGGTCGCAGGATTATCCATTCATGACAGGACACCTTGTATAGAGATAATAAGGGGGATGGGTTAATAAAAATACAGGTTGAAAAATAATGATAGTA
Organism: Ophion ellenae; assembly: GCA_963210295.1. NCBI lineage: Eukaryota > Metazoa > Arthropoda > Insecta > Hymenoptera > Ichneumonidae > Ophion > Ophion ellenae. The sequence continues at coordinate 64,713,405 of OY723386.1, forward strand.
GAAAATAAAATAAAAAATAATGTATAGGAAAAAAATATTCAGTGAATAAACAAACCCGAAAAACCAATTGCGTTGTATTAAAAAAAAGTAGGTTCGCACTCAGGATATATATACAGGGTGTCCCTCGTGTCTCTGCCACCCGAAGTAACTCGGTAATTATCGACGTAACAAAAAAAATTTCCAGACAACAGTTGTACGGTGTGAAGGGGGCTATCAAATGCGACTAATTTTTTTTATTTCGGGGGAGGTGGTGACGCACAGTCAACATCACCTTCTCTGTTTTTAAAATGGAATGGTATATTTTCTTTCAATCATCTTGTGGAGCACCTCAAGCCGCATAAAAAACATTAGGGGGTCAAAGTCGTTCAAGGTAATTTCGAACACCTAATAAAATGAAATACAAATCTAAATATCTTGGATCACTACCAAATATTTGGTAGTGATTCGAGATATTTTGATTTGTATCATCGATACTGACCTTGAATGACCTTGAACGACTTTGACCCCCTAATGTTTTTTATGCGGCTTGAGGTGCTCCACAAGATGGTCGTAAAAAAATGTACCATTGGATTTGAAAAAGCGGAGGTGACCTTCACTGTGCGTCAGCGCCTCCACCGAAATGAAAAAAATTGGTCGCATTTGATGGCTCCCTTCACACCGTAGAACTTTTGTCCGGAACGTTTTTTTGTGACGTCGATAATTACCGAGTTACTTCGGGTGGCAGAGATAAGAGGGACACCCTGTATATATATATATAACATATATAATGTATCGAGACAAAATTCAATTATTTCCTTATTATCCTCAGGTAATTGTCAATTGCTTCCTCGATCCATCTCACCGAAGTCTCACTCAACGATTTTATCCCCGATGTTTTTTTTCTTCTCGCTTCTCTTTTACTAATTGTCAAATAATTAAATCCTCATTGACCGATAGCACTCGTAATTCATCCTGAGCATACTCTACTGCACTCCGTAAAACGATAAATCATTTTTTTTTATGAACATAAAAAACCGCGATCTTTTTTCGTTCAAACGTGAAAGGTAAAAAAAAGTAACTAAACGGATGACGCATAATTGTTTGTTCTGCAATCGTGTCAACGTCCTGTGTCTGTCGAATCTTTAAGTACGACAAGGAGGCTCGATAAAAAGCGTAACGACCGGGCGTTGTTTGCTCGAATCCTTTTATACGCGAATGCACGTGGAATCGCTTTTGGTACGTGCACGCAGTTGAGAGACTTCGGGGCGAAGATATTCCGCGGAGACGACGATAAAATCGCGCAACTGAATTGCTGAGATAAAAAAAATAGCGGCTGAAGAGTTTCGTGGATCGAGTGCGCTTTACGTGAGGAAACGACGTTTTGAACTCGTTTATATCCATAAAATGTCGGCTATCGGCATATCCGGCTGTCCTTAAATTTTCAAACGTATTCTGGGATGGGACGCTCCTGGAAATGTCTCGTATATAAATACGCTTACATTTATCCGAAGATGATTTTGAAGACATTGGGCTTTACGTAATGTTCAGTATGGGGACATTTGGCTGGTATGAGGCGGCTTCGCGAAAACGAATGTCTTTGAAATAACTCTTCCTCGGATATATGTGTGTCGTACGGATCAATCGTAAATTATTCCAAGAGATCGTAAAGGCTAAAAGACTCGTTGTCGCCAGGCCGTCTCTTTCACGCATTTGTGCTTTGCCTCTTGTGGTATATTTACGAGGTCTCGAATGGGGTTGCTAACTGTCTATATGTGTATATATATATATATATATATATATATATATATATAGAGGTTGGCCCGAAAGTTGACGTCTAAAAGGAAAATCTAGATGACTCTCATCAAAACCTACCCCAATCATGATCTTAAAGTTTGCATTGTTGGAAGGCAACGTAAATCCATTTTTTTTTCATTTATAAATTTCGTTTTGGTCGTTTCAGGTTATTAAAATCATTCAAACGTTTTCGCGTGTTTTTATCACACATTTGCAGCCTCAGGTTGCAAAAAAAAATTTCGAATAATAAAAATGAAGAAATAAGATGAAAATCGTAGCATTCCAACGATGTCAACTTCAACGTCATCCCCAATTACCCCCATTTATGTTCTGCGATCTTTTTTACTATTCGAGAAAAAAGCATATTTTTTATTTTCTCTTTTGTGTATCTGCTTTACGCGCGATTTTTTTTACCCATGCTATCGTTACGAAGTGCACTGATAAGCGACAAATGAATGACCAACTGAACACTAGCTTTAATGCCTCAGATTTTGATCGAAAGTTAAAAAATAGGTTTGAACGATTCAGATAATCCTCTCTCAAAGAGAATATCGCTTAATATGATGAAAAAAATATAACATGATAATATAATATGATTTTAAAAAACGTATACTAGTCTAAATGACTCCCAATTGCTTTTAAGGGAGGCCACCACTATGACGAGCCGAAAAAGCTAATTTATTCCGATTTTGTGTTTACTAGATTCTTTATTTGGGATGTGGAAAAAACCTATGTTATGAGACATACATTAAACTTGTTTTATGTAAATGTTTATTTTAGAAAATTGAAGATTCACAACGTTATTGACGTATAATAGAACTTCTGTATAAAGAAATGTGGTCCTATGACTGAATCGATAACTTGAGAACGGTTGATCTGGAAAAAAGTTAAAAAATTTAAACAGCTGGGTACAACGATAGCTACTGCGATTACGCATTTTTTTTTAAATTGAAAATCGATTAATTATAGCTAAAGTTATGATTCCAGTCAGGCTGAGAAAAGTCGTTACGAGAAAAACGGGCGTGAAAGTTTCAGTATACGTAAATCGTTGCGTTACCTGCTCCCACTGAATCGTCTGTGATTTGGTCAATTTTGAATGTTTTTACTTGAAATTTTTTCCACGTATTCTTGAATATGTATGCTTTGGGAAAATAAAAGAAAAAATCGATTTCTGTTGGATTTCAAAAAGTTATTTTTCTCGAAAAGTCAAAAAGATCGTAACATTGTGTAAAACCGATGCTGCAGAAAAACTTTAAAAAAATTAAATAATAATTTTTTTCTCGAAAAGTAAAAAAGATCGTAGTATTGGTACGAGGCATCTAGATTTTTCTTTTGGACGTCACTTTTCAGGCTACCCTGTATACACCCGCTTTATCATGAGAGGAAGAGAGAGAGAGAGAGAGAGAGAGAGAGAGAGAGAGGGAGAGAGAGAGATAGAGAGAGAGAGAGAGAGGCGAGAAAATCTATGGCACCATTAGCGTCCTCCTCCTTTCTTGGAGCACTTCGTCGTCGCCGTCGTCGTCGTTGTCGCGTATGCCCTGCCCAAAGTCTCTCCTAGTATCCGTGGTACCTACTTTCCTATCTCACAGCCCCTGTCCTGTGCCCTCGCTCATTTTCTCAGCTCTCCTTGCAGCTTCTCTTATCCCCTCTCTCTCTCTTCCCCCGTTTGTGCACCTCTCACACCCCCCCCCCCTCTCGTCGCTCCAATCCTTCCTCCTTCCCCGAGTCACGCGGCGCGACTCGTGCATAACTCCCAGCTTTATTAAAATACTAAATCGGCCGGGAATTCGCGAAGATACCCCCATTTGTCTCTGTCCACCCTGGTACTCGCTTCAACCCTCTCGCGAGAGGCGAAAAATCAATTTAGCGCATAAAGTAAGAGTGAGTGCAAAATATAAATATTTGCGCGTGTGTACTTTGCGTAGATCAAAATTAAATTAATGAAAACGATGGGAAGAGCAGCGCCAAAAATATGCGCGAAAAAATGGATTTGAAAAAACGATTTGGGCTGACTGAATCCATCGTTGGGAGATGCCAACGAATTGTTCGGTGGAAAAATGGAAAGTTAGGTTTTTTCCGGAAATTATTTAATCCATCGAAGTAACGAACACTTCGAATGATAATAAAATTCATTCGAAAATTTCGTTTGCCGCTAGTGAATTAAGGCGGGATATACATTTACAACGATCAAAAAATCGATTTATTTTTTTTTTAACCATTATGTCACACCTCCAGTCTATTGGGGGTGTAATCAACCCCACTCACTTTAGAGAGTGATGAAAAATTGAAAAATAGAAGAAAAAAACTACAATGCATTTTCAACCCTTGTGTGGAAGACCATGCCGATAATTTTCAGGTAGTGTAATTTTTAATATAAAAAAAAATGCCATTTTCTCAACATTTATGGAAGGTATCACAGGTCGAAAAACGGCTGGGTTAACCGCTATAAATATACATGTAGAATATTATCCCAAAGCTTCAAAGCGAAATTCGAAAAACTTCAAACGTTACAGCCCGTCAACGCTGTGCCTCACCGCTCGGATTCGGAGCGGGCGTAAACTTCAAACGCATTTTTCTCAAAACTGCATTATCGAAATTGGCGTGCAGGATTACTAGAAAATGATTAAGCCGATTGAGTTAAAACTTGGCAGAAATATTGATAATATTGGTACCTTCTACTTGACGAGAATTGTTTTTGAAAAATTGAAAAAAAAAACGACTTTTTTAATCCACATTTTACAGAAATGTTGCGTGTAATGTTGACTTTTTTAATCCGCATTTTACAGAAATGTTGAGTGCCATTTTATTAAATTTGCATTTTCTTCATTTTAATTACCGTCAAATAGCGACCATGCTGTAACACTCTGCCACAACTCTGCCATTTTGATGATGAATTAATTGAAAAAAAATGTTTTGTATACTTAAATATACTATTAAAATATACCTCAAGTTTGATAATTATAGAATAATTATTTCTTAGTTTTAAAAATCCCTCAATATTGATTATTTTTCCCTGTCTAAATGTAAATCCCGCTTTAACAATTTCATTGATCCGAGTTTTTTTTTTTTTTTCGTTTCGTGGAAACGTCTCTGTGGGGCCATATTTTAGAGTTTTGCTAGTTGCGAAAATCGATCTATTTGGGTACCTCTTGGGATTCTTCGCATGGAAAACTAGATTTTTTTTTTTCGTTTTTATCGCACAAACTATATTTTCATACCTTATTCAACATTATTCGGCACATTCTTCTGCAGGAACGAGACAATTCTACAGCTGGTATGGTTTAAACAAAATGCCGACGCTGCTGTTTACTCCGGCAACTAAAGCTATCTTGCATAAAAGTAAAAATATGTACTTTTACTATAATGATAAAACTTTCATACGACCGGATACTTTCGTGAAATTTTGAAAATTGCCATAACGCCAAGCTGTAGACAAAAGTTCGACTTTCGGCCAACCAAAACAACTTTATTCATTTGTTTTCAACAAATGGATGACTATGAATACATCATAGTGTTCGAAAAAAACGCAAAAGAAAAGAGGGTGAATCGTAGCTGGGCGGACGGTGTTGAAGTTTGCATCGTTGGAACGCAACCTCTCTCCTTTACATTTTATTTTCATTTTTAACGAAAATCTTTTTTTGTTAATTTAGATTGTACATTGCTAAATAAGTATCTCAAAAAATGGTTGAGATATTTTTGTAGGCAAAATCTGCCAAATGAAATTGGAAGAATTCAGAATGATTGATTTTCATTGCATTCCACCGACTCAAACTTCAACATCATCTGGGCAGTTGGCTGTAGCGCAGTAGGCTACCCTTCACAAAAATCGTCATAAATCGGTTAATTCTTCGAATTATTACAAAAGCATCGTTGCAGATTGAAATTGAGACCCTACACTATGAAACCATGTAGAAAAAAGGATTTTTGACATTTCAAGCCTATACAAACTCGTGGCCAGAAAAAAGAGGAATTTCTGTACATTTTTTCTGGGTTAACATGAGTCCTTCACAAAAATTGTCGTACGCCGATCAATTTCTAGAATTTTTACAAAATCTCCGTTGCAAATTCAAGTTAAAATCCTTGACTAGAAAACCACGAAATCAAAAATCTTATTTCTGTAATTTCAGGCTTAGCAGACCCCTTGAAAAAAGGACTGTCGTTGAAGCAGCCAGATGTGCTGGTCGCCAACATTGCATTGATATACCGGGTTCAAAACGGCCTTTCCATATATATATGTATATATGCATATATATACGTATGTATGTATGTATGTGTGTATATATATATATATATATATATATATATATATTTATATTTTTATATTTATATAGACGTTCGCTGCATGAAGAAGCAGGAAGAGTATCATAGGCCGATTTCCGTGGCAACGGTAGCACGTGCGAAAGCGAGCCTAAGCCCAGACGCATATAAATTGGCTGGGCGCGCACAGCTCAACATGAATCCCTTTACATTTTAATCGTGTGGCTGCTGTGCTGACGACAGCCGTGAGACTCGACCTCTCTCTCTTTCTTTCCCTTCCACCCTCTCTCTCTTTCTCTCTCTCTCTCTACTCGTATTTATTCCATATCTTTTCCTCCTTCCCGCCCCCCCCTCTCTCTCTCTTTCTTTGAGGCTTTCATCCTCTCTTTTTTGCTGACGTCTCGCTTTTCACTTCTTCTATATGTATTTTTTCCCTTTTCTGTCTATGTGCCGGCAGGCGCGCCTTTGCCCTTCTCTTCTTTTGCCACACGTAAAAACCACGAGAGTCCCTCGTCCTTTCCCTTTTTCTGTTTTCGCACTCTTCACCCTTCCGTTCACCTCTCTCCTCTCTCTCTCTCTCTCTCTCTCTCTCTCTCTCTCTTTCTCTCTCTCTCTCTCCCTACTCTGGGAGCAAATACCGTTCTGTATATTTAAAAATGCACATAACATCGTCTAAATATGCATTTATATATACGTATATAAAATTCAGAATGTGCATAGAAAAATACACAAGATACTGTGTATGGGCGATTCCACACGTACCCAGACAATGCTTCATAGATCTCTCTGTGAGCGAGCCGTACGATCATACGGCGGTATTCGGGGTTGGAGGGGAAAAAAAATGGAAAATACAGTCTTCAGAATTTCGCTTCCCAATGAATCCTCCTGTGGTCTGAAATGATTTTTGATCCTGCTTTTCTTTGAACGCGCGCCTACGAGTCGCCGAAAAGTTTCCAAATAATGGTCTGAACGTCCAATACCTCGGATTCATAGCCGTGTTTGCTAAGTGCGCATACGTGTGGGAGAGTCGAAGAGAAAAGTAAAAAGTGAGATTGAGACGAGAGGAAATCCTGTGCCGGTATTTTTCTCACTCACCTTTTCCCTTTCTCCCTCTCTCTTTGAGCACGGCATGAAATAAAGGCGTCACCTGTGTGATGAAAGCGGCTCCACCGGAGGTAGGAAAACGATGCAATACAGGCGAAAAGTCAGAAAGATTCGAGCTCGTGAATTTACGCCCCTCTCTACCTTGCCACATGCCCCGGTCGTGAATGGCGAGGGAAAAAAATGAAACGTTAGAAAAATAAGTGAAGTTGAGAGAAAGAGAGAGAGAGAGAGAGAGAGAGAGAGAGAGAGAGAGAGAGAGGGGGAGAGAAAGGGAGAGAGAGGGAGAGAGAGAGAGCGAAGGAACGAAGACAAGAAGAAAATATGAACCAACGGTGCGCGGTTTCCGGTTTCGGTTTTCCTCTGCATTCGACGCGTCGCGACGCCTCGCCCGTACTCGGCGATGGTGCGGGACATTTACCGCACCCTCGCGGCCAACACACACACTCGGACGTGGGCATATACGCATATATATGCAAAAGTGTGTGTATATACAGGGTGAGGCACATAAAGTGTTACAGAGCAATAGCACTCAAACTATTGATCATATCCAAAAATGTTTCAGACAAAAGTTTCAGTGTTCGAGAAGGCCGTCATTCTGGACCACCCTATTTTTTTTATCGGTGGAGGCGCTGGAGCTACGTCACGGTCAACTCCACTTTTTTAAATGGAACCATGTATTTTTTTTCGATGACATTATTACGATTTTAAGACGAATTCAGCGACCTACAACACAAGGTCATTCTAGTTACGCAAAGTATGAAAATAGTCGAAAAATCAAAAAAATATCGGAATAATCACTTCCAAAGGATCCACTAACCTTGGTTTGAGTCTACCTACAAAAGATGCTCGAAGATCTTGTGGAGCACCTCAAGCGGCATAAAAAACATTAGGGGGTGAACGTTATTCAAGGTCATTCAAGGTCAGTATCAATGATACTAATCAAAATATCTCGGATCACTACCAAATATTTGGTAGTGATCCGAGATCTATAGATTTGTATTTCATTTCAATAGGTGACCTTGAATGACCTTGAACGACTTTGATCCCCTTGTGTTTTTTGCGGCTTGAGGTGCTCCACAAGATAGTTGAAAAAAATGTACTATTCCGTTTAAAAAAGTGGACTTGACCTTGATATAGCTTCAGCGCCTCCAGTATGACGGTCTTCTCGAACACTGAAACTTTTGTCTAAAACATTTTTGGATATGATCAATAGTTTGAGTGCTATTGCTCTGTAACTCTTTATGTGCCTCACCCTGTATATATAAATATATGCACATTTACATAATTTTTCTTTTTAGGTTCTATTTGCCCGTTCCAAGTATTAGGTGTACAAATAAGTTTCTCGGCCTGTGAATAAAAACAGCTGTGTTGAATATTTAAACGAAAAAATGTTCCTCCAGGCCTGGTGTCATATTATACCAACCTAGTAGACTATTTTTCCGGACCAACAGCTCGACATAACCTCCAAATATACATCGTGAGCAAGTTGGCAAAATAAATTGCAATAACGCGTTTATTAGGCCCGGTATACTTTTCGCGTTCGAATTGAATAAAATACTTCAGGGCTCAAGAGATGATGTGTCAGGCACTGGGAGAAGGTGCCGTATTCATCGGCACCGTGAAGAAGTGGTTTCAAAGGTTCCAGCGTGGCAATTTCGACCTCGAAAATGACAAGCGAGCAGGACGACCAAACAATTTTTGGAGAAGACGATTTAGAGCAGTTGCTCGACCAAGTTCCATGCCAAATGCAATCGGAGCTTGCTACTATTTTAGGAGTTACCCAACAAGGCATTTCCAGTCGCTTAGAAAAGCTCAGCATCATCCCAAAGGTGGGCTGCTGGATTCCGTACGTGGTTTCGAAAAGCAACAAAGCGAGACGATGCGAAACAGCTTTGTCTTTGTTGTTTCCTTTATAAAAGAAAGACTTTTTGCCCACAATAGTGACTGGCGATGAGAATTGGGTGTTGTATGACATTGAAAAAAATGTGAATCGTAGGTTAATTTGGGTGAACCACCCGGATCGACCGCTAACCCAATACCCACGGTACGAAACCTCTTCTGTGAACATGGTGGGATTTCAAGGGTGTTCTGTACTTTGAGCTGCTCAAACCTAGTGAGACCATCGGGGCTAAACGCTCTAAACCCCAACTGCATCATTTAAGTGACGAATATTGAGCGCAAGCGGCCTTACACAGGCAAAGGACCTAGGTTGGTCATATTGCTGCATGACAATGGCAGAGGCTTTAGATTCGTTGGACTTGGCTCCCCGACTGGCTGACTGAATACGAACCCGAAGTTTGAACCGTCAAATTGAAAATGGCGGATCCAATATGGCGGCTGTAAATGGCAAAAACTATAGGATTTTTTCCAAATTTGATCTATTTTTTTGGGAGTGTATTTCATGTAACAGCATCCGGAAAATCCCCAAGTACCAACTTTCGCTATCATCACACGACGTTTTGCATTTATGGTCTGCCATATTGGATCCGCCATCTTGAATTCCCGAATATTGAGTGCAGATTTATAATCGGCGACCCCGAAAACCGCCGAGTACTAACTTTCGCTATCATCAAACGACGTTTTGCATTTATGGTGCGCCATATTGAATCCGCCATTTTGAATTCCCGAATTTTGAGTGCAGATTCGTCATTAGCGACCCCGAAAACCCCCGAGTACCAACTTTCGCTATCATGAAACTACGTTTTGCATTTATGGTCCGCCATATTGGATCCGCCATCTTGAATTTCCGAATTTTGAGTGCAGATTTATAATCAGCAACCATGAAAACCCCCGAGTACAAAATTTAACGCCAATTTCACGTACAGAAAATTGTATGCTTCAAAGGATTAAGATCGACGAAATGTTTTTTCAAAATAGGATCATGCATTTTTTTCTTCACCAAAACATTTATCAGGTCCAACCTAACAACTTTTGTGGGCAAAGTTTTTTGATAACGTTCATAATTTTCAGGTTAGAACACCATTTTTCATTATTTTAGCACTATCCAGAATGTACCACGTGGAGGTAAAGTCTCCAACATCCCTAGTGTAAGTCTGCGTGTGTGTGTGGGGTGTGAGTTTGTTTGGGTTTATTTCATGATGGAAGTGACCCCGGGGTACATTCTGGATTTCGCTAAAATAGTAAAAACTTGTATTCTAACCTAAAATTTACGACCGTCATCCAAAAACTTTCCCTACAAAAGTTGTTAATTTTGGCCTCATAAATAATTTGGTGGGAAAAAATGCATGATCCCATTTTAAAAAAACATGTCGGCCATCTCAATGCGCCATTTTGAATTTCGGATCAAAAAAGATTTTTTGGAACGCCCCCTTTGAACCCTACAAATTTTATTACACTCAATACTTCATCGGAGCGGTCTTTTTCGAGATCAATCAGGTGTAAGATTAAAATGGTACACGGAGGGGGGGGGGGGGGGCTTTAAATGGTTGGAAAACAGGGCGTTTTTTTTACAATTTTTTGTCTTAATACAGATAAAGCAAACGAAATGATGTTAGGAGCGTTTACTTCACGCTTCTGTAGGTACTCGAAGCAATTTTTTATTTTCCTCAAGGATATAAAATGGTGCCCCAGTGGCCAGTAGAAAGAGAACATATTTTTGAAGGGCCGTCTACGAGCGGACTCGTTGGCTTTTTGGATTTTTGCAAATGTGGCACCACTGTGAAAAAAGTCGCATTTTCTCCAAAAAACGGCCTTAATTTGTTTTAAAAAAACCGTTATAGTTAATCGATCGTAAAAATCGTGTGTCCTTCACTAGAAAATCTATCGAAGAAGCTACAGTTGAAGATTAAAGTCAATCGTTTGAAAATTGTAGAAGCTACGAGTCTGGCTAATGTTGAAAACATGGTTTCAAGAAAAACGCGTCCAAAGTTTGAAACCATTTTTCTTCGGACCATATGTTTTTCGAAATGTTTATGCACCATTTAAGCCAATAGGAAAAAAAACGATACATTTTCTTTTCAAAGGTATAGAAGGCCTTCAACGCCGAAGGAGTTTACGTTTGGATACTAGGATATGTTTTAATTTTATTGTTGAAACCTATAAAGTATAATATATTTAAAAAACATGTATATATATATTTATTTATTTATTCATTTGTTCATTGCTAAAGCGTTTTTTGTAATATACGTCACTCATATTACGATTGCTCTGCCGATAGACTCCGCGATTAGTTTCACCACACCGGTCCGTTGTGAATGCCACATTGACTTTTATATCGCGCACAATTCAGCAGACTATGCGATGCGACACTCGTTCGCGGCCCCTTAAAAGTAACGAGTATCAATTAAAAAAACAAAAAGAGGAAAATAACATATCGTTTCATACCCCGGCGAGGTAAAAAAAGCCATTCTCGATGCTTTGGATGTTTCTCCTGCCCCTCTTACCCGCAATTTTTGTCTCCCTTCCTCCCGTTTCGTCGCAAACGGCAACAATAGTGCTCGGCTATACGAGATCATGATCGTCAAGCGTCAATGTATAAGCTGTTAAAATTCACCGAATGATTAAGGGGACTTGGCGGGGGACTTTTTCATTTTATTTTTAGTAGATGGTCAGGGGTTCGTAAAATTTTTCCACGGGCCACAAGGGACCAGAGTGGACCGTAAAAGTCAATGTACATTCGTCATGTACCCGAATCGCGGAGGAATTCGCACGGGATCAATACGAATGTATAAAATCTGCATGGCCCACGATTTTCGTTATAAACACACACGCTAGTCTAGAAGTGAGTGATACCCGACGAGCATGTGGAAGTATTGGAAGTTACGAAGAAACGTTACACGAACGAGCTTTGAATAAGTTTACACTCCCCTTTTGAGCTTTAAAGGCTTTTTCTCTGTAGCCGTACTACTAAATGTACACACGCTCTCACTACTTTCTCTATTTCAATCACGCGAACCGTACCTCTCGCTCTCACATTTCGGTCTATGCCCTCTTGCTTTTCTCACCCCCTCTTCATCGCTCTCGCTTGCTCTGTAAATCTCTTGCCAGTCTAAATTCACAGTAGCGGAGAGTAACCAACACGTGAAATCGACTGGTGCTTTTTTTTCCCTCCCATTTCATTCGGGGGAGAGAGAGAGGAGAGGAGAGAGAAGGAGAGGGAGAGAGAGAGAGAGAGAGAGAGAGAGAGAGAGAGAGAGAGAGAGAGAGAGAAAGGAAGAGACAGAGAGATAGCGGCGCGATATTTTTCTCTTTCCCATGTACTTCATCGTTTTTCAGCCCTTTCTGTGTGTCTCTCTCTCATCCAGCCCCTCTAGCTGTCTTTCTCTTCAAGCCCTCTCTGTCCCTTTCTCTCCCTCATTTTAGCCCTCTCTCTTCCCTCATTCAGTCTTCTCCCTCTCTCTCTCTCTCTCTCTCTCTCTCCTCTCCCGCTCTCTCTCTCTCTCTCTCTCTCTCTCGTCTCTCTCTCTCTCTCCTCTCTCTCTCCTCTCTCCTCTCCTCTCTTCTCTCTCTCTCTCTCTCTCTCTCGTCTCTCTCTCCTCTCTCTCTCTCTCATCTCTCTCTCTCTCTGCCTCTCTACCTCTCTCTCTCTTCCTGCTTCCCAAGACCATTACCCATCGGGCCGAAACGGTGATTTTTGCCGATTGCTCGCTGAACGAGGCGATTCGAAAAATCGCACGAAATAAATTCCCTTGGAGCGCTCCTCTTTCGCATGCCGCTCTCGTTCACGCGCTTTGATCAACGGTCCACGGTTGTTAGGAGCGTGAGGGGGGGTTGAAAGGAAAAAAGGCTCAATGCTAGTAACTGTAGCGCTTGTGCGTTGTTCTTTTTTCCGGATTTCTCTCTCTCGCTCTCTTCTCTCTCTCTCTCTCTCTCTCTCTCTCTCTCTCTCTCTCTCTCTCTCTCTCTCTCTCTCTCTCTCTGCTGCTGTAAGTAGGACCGTCACGAAATTTTTCGCTCCGTATTCTTGTCGAACTTTCTGCTGCCGTATATGGCCCACGGGCCTCTTTTTTCGTACAGATCAAGCACGCCAAATTTTGCTTTAATTCCACACGAATTTCATCTTCTGGATTGACTGGACGATTCTGGAAAAACCATTCTTTCCATTTCAACATCTACATAACCTCGTTCCGTCGACTTCTCGAGGTGCTCGGAAGATCGCCCATCGTCACGCATCGCTGCCTCATACATCACATCTCATCGCCATCGCTGTTCGTACATCTACACCGCATTGTTTACGTACACACACATGCGTGGCCTCACGTTACATCTCTCTGTTTCTTCGCCGTCGCACTCAGCTGTGTCACATTATTAGCGCGATCGATAATACACTGCTTAGTCGAGCGGTACGGCAGATCGTTATCAACCGTCAGTAAACTCGATCCCTTTCCCATTGCGATATGTCTAGTGCAAACATACGTAGCGTAACACCTTGCTTTTCTCAAATTAATAATTCTACTAAAAGTATAAATTTGTCAGCTGATATGGATAGAAATTTAATCGAAAGAATGCTACAAGCTATGCATGAATCAAACGTAACCAACAAGAGACTATCAGAAATAGTTGCACAGCAGACGCTCACGAACGACGAAATCGCCAAAAAATTGAACTGTCTCCCTGAACTTGTAACGAAAGTTGACAGACACGATGACGCTATTGCTCGCCTCGAGGCACAGAACGCTAATATTACTTGTGAACTTCAGCGGATCCGATCCGCTACGGTGTCTAGTCGAGCTGAGCCTCGAGCTGAAATTTTATTGTCTGGTATCCCAGCTTCACTTTTGGATACACAGGAGTCGATGGTCCAGAAGGTTTTCTATGCACTAGGAGTCCCAGAGCTTTTCAATGATGTCCTCGATATTCGTGTTTTGGCGCGGAAAGAAACATCCGCGTTGAGTAAGAGCGTGCCTGGCCCGTCTAAGTCCGGTGTGATGAGAATGTCATTGCTCGTCGCACTCAAATCCTCGCTAGTCCGCGATCATATCATCGCAAAAAAGCGCGCGAAGAAGGCTTTATCAGTTCATGCCGTTTTCGGAGTTGATCAGCCTGGCCGAGTCTTAGTGAACGAATTCTTGCCGTCAAATACCTATCAGCTGCTCCGTAGAACTAAAGAGCGGGTCGCCATCACTAATTATAAGCACGTGTGGGTGCGCGCAGGGAAAATCCGAGCACGTAAGGCTGATGGGACCCCGTTGGTCGAAATCTATTGCGACGAAGACCTAGATAAAATAGTCTGACTTCCATCGACAAACACCGCATACACCAATTCCACTCGAGATATTACCTGATCCTCTACGCTGAATGTACCCCAAAATGCGCTATGTAAAGTCAATTCGTTGATCGCTGATGTAAACATTGTGTAAGCTTCTATTTCATTTTATTTTATTGTTCTCTTCTTATTATGCTTTGCTGTGCTGAGAAAATGTCTCATATCGATGTAAGAGTGTGCGTCTTGCATCAGCGCGCAGTATATTTCTACTATAATTGTTTCTGATGTGTGATGCGACGAAATTTGTTTACCTAAAATTGCTTGGTTTATACATTTTCTCATTTCTAAGCTAACTGTATTTTTTCTGTATCATTTCTAAGCTGACTGTATTTTTTCTGTATCATTTCTAAGCTGACTGCATTTTTCTTTTATAATATCTTCTTCTTTTTTGTAAACTGATTGTGAGAGCTGAAACATTGTACACTGAATTTATACTTTGCCCCAAAGTGAATCCACTAGGGCATAATAAAACAATCAATCAATCAATCAATCAATCTCTCTCGGCGTTTTTTATTTACGCCTCTCTGAAATTTGCCGTATAACGAACGCCGCTATAACCCCGTGTATATTAGATCAGCCACGTATCAGGGAGCCAGGAGCAGGGCACAGGGAACATGCATATCTACATGGGGAATCCCAAAAGCTCGCGCGATCGCTGCGCCCACGCGAGTGAGCTATGAGTCCTCTTTTATACATGTATCTCATACTAATATTTCAAAATTGTAGTGCCGTTTGTCCATTCGGGTTTTCAGCGTGGAAGTTGGCCGAACGACAACTTAAGCATGAGAAGATCCACAGTTATCTTGTGACTTGGCGAATCCAGATGAAACAACTGGTGCAGAAATGTAACCGGGCATTCCCTACTTTGTGTCCGGCCCTGACGACACTTGCCTTGTCTGATTTAGCTAACCGGGTCCTTCCATGGAACAAACCGGAAAGATCGCAAAATCGTTTTTTACTGCTTACTCTCTGTGTTTGTAAATTATAATCTTCTGGGCGAGAGACATTGCGAGCAAATACATCTTCACGTAATGTCTACCCGGCCAGAACATTGACATGTTTTAAATAGTGGAGCTTGTCTCTAAGAACTAAAGAAAAGCTACGTTGCTTTTCACCTTATCAAAGATATGTATAGTTGATTGGCATGAAACCAATGCATCTGTTGTTATTGTATTCATCATTAAAAGCATTGATTTTATCAATGATAATCGACGAGGATAACAATGCTTATCATAAATATCGCGATTACGATAACTAATAATTCGAGCATAAAGAATAGCCAAATTGTTTTGTGAGGTAAAAAATTAAAGCAGGCCATTCGTGGTTTTTGAACCTCTTGTTGCCATGTTGGGAAATATCAATGTTCTGGCCGGGAAGACATTACCTAAATGTATTCCGCGAACAATCCGCCAGGTGGCTTCAAGCGTAGCGCTTCGCGTAAGCGAGGTACGATCGTACGAAGATAAAAGTTCGTCTTGTGAGTTGTACCACGTACAGCAGTGCTATGCTTACAGCGTGCACTTACGCTTATGATTTAGTGATACTTGCGCAATAACCCTTTGCATTCTGGGCAATTTTCGCCCGGATAGTGATCTGTGTGCGTTTTTCTGTCTCTTTGCCTATCAGGAAATGCGAGCAAGCGTATGTACCAGGTGTAGAAGTATGAAACCGGAATTTCCCTATAGATGGTGCTCGCCATCAGTTTAGGGACCGTAAGACCGCTTCTGCAGCGCCATCATCTCCCTCTAACAGCTGACGAAGATTTTCAACACACAACAACCCAAGTTCCCTACACCGGTATATTTTTCTATAACCTTAAACATGTCGAGTTTTGTGCCTACGAACTACGATTTGCGGACAGCATTGGTTTTCTGTTATCATTTGAAGAAAACTGCTGCCGAATCACATCGAATGCTTGACGAAGCTTACGGTGAACATGCTCTTAGTAAAACACAGTGTTTCGAGTGGTTAAAAAATTCAACAGTAGTGATTTTGACGTGAGAAATGAAGGGCGTGGGAAACCACCGAAAAAGTTCGCAGACAACGAATTGCAAGCCTTATTGAATGAAGATGATACTCAAAGTCAACAAGAACTCGCGGATCAATTGAATGCGACGCAGAAAGCCGCCTTCATTCTTCTTTATCATTTTCAAACAACAGACGTGTAATTTTTACAACAAAATTCCGGTTTCATACTTCTACAGCTGGTATACACTCATATACTACCTTTTTTACCTCCTCAAGGATTCCAAAAACGCTGAAACGTCATTTTTAATTTCCTCGTTTGTTCCTGGTTATTTCCCGATATATCCCCTGTAGGAAAGTTGTAACTTTCCTGGTCATTTACCGCTTGTTTTCCGGCCCGTTCCTGATTAGTTCCCCAGGAAGGGAACAGCGGATCAGGACCTAGCCTCAGACCCGTTACATTGCGAATCTATTCCAAGGTGGAAGGCTCGACCAGAGCCTCATATTATTTAGGGAAGGCAGATCAGGGGCAGTATTTTTTCCTGAATCAAATGTCTACCCGGGAATCTGCAGATGAATTCTAAAAGCGTTGATTTTCCATTTCAAAGCTTCTATTCCAAAAATCTCTAGCTGCTTTCACGTTAACTTCGCCTGTCCGGACGGAATTCCCAAATATGACGGACATCCTATCATCATCCTACTCCAACCCTATCACTTTCGTTACAGCCCGAAAAAATGAAACGAATGAACTGCCGAACAATTGTATAACATTAGTATGATTTGTATCACTGAAAAAAAGATCCAAGTCCTCACCACAGTAATGAATGATTTTGGGAACGGTGGCCTTCCGTTGGTCCGTTGTCAAGCTGTTTGTGGTCCGCAGCTGGACGGAAGCGAACGAAAGGCTTTTGAGATTTCGGGCGATTTGCTTGACATATCGCTGGTTTCGAGGTAACTTCGTCAAGTCACTGAGAGCCCTGTCTAGGCTCTCTTCATCTCTCTCTGTTCCTCGGTCTGTCACATAGCCCGGTTTGTTCGCCTCTTGCGATAGCACACGCTCCTGTGAGTATGTGTGTTAAGAGGCGCAAGCTTCAAGTTTCCAACGGGTAGAGACACATATATGCAACATAGTACAGTGAGTTAGGGATGTTGGTGGAGGGAGTCACGACGACGGCATCGACGAGAAAGCCACGGCGCGACTGCTCCTCGACGGTCGACGACACCATCACCACCATCCCCCCCACGTAAAAGCTTTTGCAGACAGCATCGGAGTGGTACCGTTGGACGACGTTAAATGCGAGAGAGAGTGAGAGAGAGAGAGAGAGAGAGAGAGAGAGAGAGAGAGAGAGAGAGAAAGAGAGGTAGAGAGAAAGAGGTAGCAAAATGGAAGGTGGAGACCCAGAATGAAAGAGGGAGCCAGAGCATCAAAAGTGTGACTGAGGTCAAGCTAGATCCAGAATGGACCGGAACTTCGCAACTTGCCGTTCAGCGAGGCATCAGGCAAGTTCGCCTTCACCAGCGTTGCGTACTCCGTACAGCTTTGAACTTCCAACAAATTCATTTCAAACAGCCAAAGCCGCTTCTCTAATTATATCTCACATTCCCCAGCTTCCTTCTCAAACACCTAACCACTAACTTTGCCGGTATAATACAGGTGGTTAAAGTTTCTCACTGCAATTAAATTCGTTCTCGATTGCACCTTGTCAAGGTTGGCAATTTTTGGAAAAACTGCTTTTGGCGTTTTCGTCTGGACCAGGTATCCCGCCGGTCGGTGGTTTTTCTTCTCTTTCACGATCCACTTCACGAATGCTAGTCCCAAACGAATTTCACGGCAAATTCCAATTCACCGCGATCGCAAGTGTGGGAAAATGTATATGAGTGGAAGAGAGCGGAAGAGTGGAGAGAGAGATAGAAAGAAAGAAAAAGGAAAAGTAAGCATTGAGAGTGAAATGGACTACATTCTGTTTCCTTATGCAAACTCGTCGGCCTCGCAGCCACAAATTCGCTTTCCTTTGCACGCCCAGACATTTATTTGGTCGTGCCTGTCTGTATATATACATATCCCCACATTTATGGAAATGTGAGCAAAGGGCAGTTTGAACCCATTACATCTATACAATGCTGGCTATCAGCACACCCTGCTGTTTCGAGGACGAGCCTTACGTTTTTACCCCCTCAACTCGTTGATTTGCGCACAGGACGGTCTTCGAAATTACCTCTATATAAATATGCTTACATTTATGCGAAGGTGATGTTGAAGACATTGGGGCTTAACATAATGTTGAGTATGGGAACAATTGGCAACTGAGAGGATGGTCCTCGAAGTTAAAAGTCTTCAAAATCAGCTTTGTCCACATGTATACACGCATTGGAATGTATAGTGATAGTGGCATGTCGTCAAACTCGGTAGTTAGACTTCTGCGACTCTGCAATCATCTCGCTGCCTTCCGCTTTCGGGCAATGATGTTTCGCGCCCATCCCTGAAGACAAAGTTTCATCTGGTGCAGATGAAGTAAAACAGTTACGACCCAACCAAATGTATAGCGTGTTAGCGCCCATTCTACGATGTTTCAAGGAGCTCTGCATATACAGGTGACATTCTAAAAAAGATGAAACTGGTAATGGAAAAATGGACTTGGCTTGCTGATTAATTTTTTGCAAACCGCCAGTTCCATGATCTTTCACGGGGCTCTGCCTTCACAGGTGACATTCCAAAATTTGGAACTCTTAATGAAAAAATGGACTCGCTTGTTGATTTTTTTACTTCCTCTGACTGTAGGCAGTCGCGACTCGTTATTGATCATTCGCCAACCTGACACAATGTTTTCCGTCTGCTTGCAGGTACGTGTCGAGCAACTCCAACCATCTCCGATGCCAAAGAGCAACCAGGGTTTGGGGTTTGTACCACAAGGTAAAAATAACATTATAAATGGCGTGTCAATCGCGAGATCCGCCCACGAAAGTGCGTAAAAAATGGTGCGAGAGAAGACGAAAAAAGAGAACGCGGGTAAATAAAATTTGCATGCTGCTACCCCTCGTGATCGTCGAAGCGGAGACCACCAACTCTGCAACAAAGGTGAAGCTTTTTTTTCACCCTGGAATATCGGCGCCCGTAAAGTGAAGGCTTTGTCTCCAGATTCGAAAATGACGGAAGCGGCAAATCCAATTTGCATACTCTCATTTGCTTTTTATCGTCGTGTATGAAGGCTGCCACGAATGAAAGATCTTCCGGTTGTCGATTTCTGATGAGGAGCCTGAAAAAACGTCGATGTTTTCAATGACGGATTTTCCTAGCTTTTTTTCAGCGATCTTCGTAACTCTGAGCTGAGGCAGAAAGTCGGGCAGTCCAGTAAAAATCCATTTTCATTGCATCCCAATGACACAAACTTTGACGTCACGACGGAGCTCTCACGACCCATGATGCTGAAGTATGCATAGTTAGAATGCAACGGAAAATCAGCTCAAATTTTTCTATTGTCGATTTAGACCTCCAAAATCACTCGAACGTCTTGACGTAGCCCTATCAGAGATATACGACCTCGATTAGTAAAAAAATAGCTTGGGTAATTCAAAGCTTTTTTATGGTTAGGAATTGAGAGTTGAAGAAAATCGTTGCTTTCCGAGGACCCAAAGTTCTATGTTAGCATAATCCATTGTTTGTGGGCACTATTCTTGTCTCGCAGGAACATCGTATGGAATGAATTCTGCTTAGTCGCTGGTGATTTCTCTTCGTCCTGGTCACCTTGTCAGCTCCACTGGATCCGCTTTGCTATCATAGTCCGCGGTAGCTCTCTACCTCTCTCTCTCTCTCTCTCTCTCTCTCTCTCTCTCTCTCTCTCTCTCTCTCTCTCTCTCTCTCTTCTACTACTATAATTCTCTTCCTCCCTTTCGCCGGCCATCCTATTTCGTCTTCGTGTCCTGGTCGTTGAGAAATTGATCGAATAAATTTCAAAGCTCCATCGTGGCTTATACATCAGGATGTCGAAGACGATGACTATGGGTTGAATGGCACAACTGCATTCCCTGTGGTTCCTTTCGTCCAATGGAACATACAAACACGAATATACTTATACTTACATGTACAGGGTGCCCCGAAAAGTGACGTCCAAAAGGAAAATCTAGATGCCTCGTATCAATACTTATCCGAATCTCATCCCCATGTATGTGCTACGATCTTTTTAACTATTCGAGAGAAAAACATTTTCAATTTTTTGGTTCTGGAACGTTCCCGGAGCATGGGTTTTAATTAATTTTTTTCTTTTTTGTGTATGTACTTTCCTTTTAGAAAGTTTTAAAAGCAATTGAGTGTCATTTGGACTAGTATAAGTATTTTTTTGTCGTCGTCTGAACTTTACTGACTGATCCTCTCGAAATCATTTTCTAACGATGCTGAAGTTTGCATCGTTGGACTGTAACGAATTTAATTTCATTTGGCACATTTCACCGACAAAAGGTCTTCAATTATTTTTTAAGATATTTATTCGGCGATCTATATTATGAATCTATCAAAAAAGATCGCCTATACCAATAAAAATATGGAAAATAAAATGTAAAACGAAACTTTCGTTGCGTTCCAACGATGCAAACTTCAACACTATTATTTTCTAAACTTTTGATCAAAATTTAAGTTAGTGTTCAGTTGGTTATTTATTCATCTCTCAACAGTGCACTTCATACTGATAACCCAAGTAAAGAAAAATTGCGAGGAAAGTACATACACAAAAGAGAAAAATAAAAAAATGTTTCTTTTGTCTCGAAAAGGAAATAGATTGTAGAGCATACATAGGGACTATTCGAATAGGGATTGGTACGAGGCATCCGGATTTTCCTTTTGGTCGCCACTTTTTCCGCCAGCCTGTATATATTTTGGGAAAGGACATTTTGAATCCGTCATGTCCAGGCAATGTTGGCCTTCAGCCAATGCGGCTGTTTTGGAGACGGTCCTCAAATGTTCAAAAAGGTATCGTTGTCTTTGGCGACAGGACGGTGCCTTGAAATGACCTTTATATGCTGAAATCCATCGAAATGTGATTTTGAAGACATTGGGGTTGACATAATGTTGAGTATGGAGACAATTGTCCTCCCCAAAGCTCCTCGCAGTTGAATGTCGTCAAAATCCACTTTCCGCGTATGTATACTTATATATAGACACCCGATCATCCCCGACCACGACCATCAGTGCTATCCCATCCAATTCTATCTTGGCGCGATCCAATCTCGATCCTATCTAGTTTCCACCCCCGATTTGCCGTTTTACTCACACTCAAACTAGCCCCGTGTAAACCTTCTCTTTCACCGGGGTAAACCTTCGGTTCTGCTATCTCTCTTTCTCCCTTCCCCTTGCGATTTCGTATCTCCTTCGTCCTACGTTCGTCTCACTTGTGTAAACCCACAGAACCGCGTTTTGACTAAATCCACCCTGTGCACGTGCACACATACACACGTGCACAAACGTACTAAGGAACTGAACAGTAAATGTGGGCTTATGGGCTATTCCGTTTGAAATAACGCATCGATTGTTTGAGACAAGCGTGCAAACCCGGATGGCGTTGAAGTTTGCATCGTTGGATTGCAACGAAAATGGCTTTCTTTCAATTTCACAAATTTCCTTGGGCTACTTACTTAAGCTACGCAAATCACGCAATTTTTTTTTAGGATTTTAGCGACCCACAACAAATTTGCAAAATATTGTTCGGAATAATAATAATGGAAATGAGAACTTTAAAAGAATTTTCATTGAATTCCAACGATGCAAACTTCAACCCCATAAACCCGGACTTGTTTGGTGTCCAAAAAAACAGTTCGATATTCAATATCTTTTGCCACGTGTATTAGCATTACGATGTCCAGATATTACACACAATTAATACACATTTTTGTCGAATTTGAGGTTTATTTCAATTAAAAAATATTTATAAACAATGAGGTTATTATTATTTATAGAAAGTGTCGTTGTTCCTGCATGGCCAATCGGTGTAGGTGCTTCTGGCAGCTAGGCTCATCTGAAAAGAATAGTAAAAAATGTACTTCTAGTATGATAATGAAACTGTCATTTGACTGGAAACTTTCTTGAAATTTTGAAAATTACGAAAATGGCGACTTGTTGAACAAAATTTCAATTTTCGGTGGAAAAAAATCAACTTTAGTCATGTGTTATCAACAAATGGATATGCACACGAACAAATTGTTCGGTCATACGATGTAAAACGTTATAAGCCATTCTTTGTCCGAATTTGATGTGAATCGGACGAATAGATTTCAAAATGCAAAAGAAAAAGTGTGAATCATAGGGAGGCGCGGTTCGCTGTAGCGCAGTGACCCTTCACAAAAATCGTCATAGGTCGGTCAATTTTTGGAATTTTTACAAAATCTTTGTAGCAAATTAAAGTTGAGACCCTAGGCTATGAAACAATACAATAAAAAACCATATTTTCCTAATTCCAAGCTTATGTCGTCCCTCAAATGAATGGAATTATAAGTAAAATTATATCAACGTTCTTCGTTCTCTACTTCACCCTCCCTCTCTCTTCCCTTCATTTTCTGTGCATATATATATAAATATACAGACACAAATAAAATTAAATTAAAAGCCAAATTGACTTTCCTCTGCAGACACAAGAGTATCCATGTGCATTTTATGCCCCTAAGTCGAATACATTTTTCTCATACCCACCATCGATTTCTTTACTGTGGAGCTTCACACTTACTTAGTATCAATGGATCGCAAAAACGGATATGACGCGATTGCTCATCCGCTCGAAGAGCTTTGATAATCAGACCACAAAAATTGATGAACAATATCGAAGCTGCTGTTATTTGGGTTAATGCCTTAGGCCACTCTAGTGGCCGAAAAAATACAAAATAAATCGAGATTACAAAAAAGAGTGTTTATCATACATATCAGTGACTGTAGACAATAATTTTTTTGAAGCGATTAATTTCAAATTAGCGGCTGTGCAGCGTTTATCTCAAAACTGTATTTTTTAAGTCGGCCGGAAACATAACTCAGACAATTTTCAACCGATTCACTTGAAATGTTGAATATATCTTGCAAAATACATTGTCTATGGAAGTACGTAGGATTTTTTTTAATATTGCATAGTTCATTTGTTATTAACTATTATCCGACGATTTTTTGGAAAGTGACAAATTTGCCTAAAAAGTCGTTCGATCATTGTTAATAACAAATGAACTATGCAATATAAAAAAAATCCTACGTACTTCCATAGACAATGTATTTTGCAAGATACATTCAACATTTCAAGTGAATCGGTTGAAAATTGTTTCCGGCCAACTTAAAAAATGCTGTTTTTGAGATAAACGTTGCACAGCCACCATCATAAAATTAATCGCTTCAAAAAATTATTGTATACAGTCACTGATGTGTATGATAAACACCCCTTTTGTAATCTCGATTTATTTTGTAGTTTTTCTGAAAAACAAAATCCCCAAAAAGCCTATTTTTCGGCCTCTAGAGTGACCTAATCCCTTAATTAAAGTTGACGAAGAGGCAATTTCAGGTTCCTCTTTTGTAAGGAGAAGTCGCTCGAAGGAAGATGGACGAACTTCGAGTAGAAGAGCCCATATATATATATGTATGTATGTATGTATGTATAATCGTGATATGTTTCGACAAACAATTCTGGGCTGTATCTCTTATCAAACGAGACATAGTAATCACTCTCGTTCCTCACACACAGACACACACACACACACACACACACACACACACACACACACACACACACACACACACACACACACACACACACACACACACACACACACACACACACACACACACACACACACACACACACACACATACATGCACACACACACACACACACACACACATGTTCCTTAGAGTTCGTGTACGCGAAGCGTCTCGACCTCGAATTGTTCGAGGACCATCGTTGCCATTTTTCCTTTTTTGCCTCTCTCCATCACACACAAATGTACCATTTTTTTGTACCTACCTATCCGTTCGTCGACGACAATTTCGTTAGAGTGACATCGCCTGGACTTTTTGTTTGGATACTTTTCCTTCATTCGAGAATTGAAGCGTGGTTCAGATTCAATTCGATCACTTTAAAGATAAGAGACGTTCGATCTCCCCCCACCCCCTACTCGACCGCTCTCTCTCTCTCTCTCTCTCTCTCTCTCTCTCTCTCTCTCTCTCTCTCCCTCTCTGTCCACTGGAAAATTCGATCGAATTTTTTATCCTTCAATGCACAACCGTTGACCCGACAGAGAACAGAACCCCTTCCCCGTCTTTATTGCACCCATATTTCTCCTGACGGATCGAACGTCTGATTACGGAAAAACCAAGCAGAGAGATTGATTCGCGTACATTTTCCATTCTTTATTCGATCGAGCAGCGGAGCTTCGTTCATCGCGTGCATTCAATTTGTTCATCGTGCAATTTGCATCATTTTCTTCCTGCCAATTTTCACGGTTACTTGTATTCGTCCTTTTTTTCCAAATTTATGGCTCTTCCTCTTTGCGTTTATTGAAAGCATCTCATTGGAAAAGTTTTGCCTGTCGTTCAAATTGATCGCTCGCGCCTACGTGGACATTTATCGTGCGAGGGTTCTTCCGACGCGAGGAAAAATTGACCGGCGAGCCACAAGGAAATGTTACGTGTATGCACTTGAGTGTTCACGTGGAACATGTGTATATATACATATGATATTACATGTATATATATATATATATATATGTATGTGTATATATCTATGTGTATATATGTATATACACATAGAACTTAATAGGCTACCCTGTGACAAATATCCGCTCTAAGCGACGACGAGGTAGTAGGGTGCGAGTAAGAGAATGAAATACGAACGCCTCGAGCTTTTCTTGTCATACGCTTACATCTACACAAACACACAAACACACACATATACGTATATACATGGGAAAAGTTATTTTTAAGACATTCGATTTTGAGGACCGTCCTCACAACAGCCAGATGTCCTGATAACCAACATTATCTACATATAATGGTCTCTCGATTTTTTTTCTCTCTCACTATATGTGTATATGTACGTATGTCGTGTATATATATATGACGTGCAAGTAGAGTGAGAACCGGGGAAAAATGGTTCCAGCTAATACACGAGATTTTTTTTTCCCGTCTGGTCCCACGAAGTGTCATTTTCTTCCGGGATATCCGACGAAAATTGCTTTTCATCTCGGTACTGGAAAAAGTTTCATCGATCAATTTCAGTCTCTGCACTTCCGTGAGAACTGACGAAATTTGTCAAAGAACGGATGTTTCAAGAATGTCCAGATAGTTGGAGCAAGTGTAAAATTGTGATGACCCAAACAACCGATTTGGCGCCGCAGGACTATATTTTTCCCACGTGTTATCTCTATACTGATTCTATTTTAACACTTAAGATTGATATTCTACCATACACGACGAAAATATACAATTTTTAAACAAAAACTAATTCTATTGAAAAAGTTCAGATTTTTAAAATATTTTTACATTGAGTCAGCTTCTCTTTCGTGACTTTCTTGAGTAACGTATTTGATTGATTTGAGTGATTTATATGTCAAATCGCAAGCGTTTTTCTTGTTCGTCACTGAAGGAGCTAAAACTCTCTGCAAATTTATCTTCATCCTTTATTTCAATCCCGAAATAGGAAAAAAAGCACTTTGCACCATATCTGTAATCTTTTTTTTTTCATTTTTGAATAACATGCTCTCTGCATGTAAGAGACGATGTATTAGAGTAGATCGAACGAGATCGTCTTCGTTTTGCTGCCGTCGACATATCACTGAATTCATTTATAACGGCAAATAATACAAAAACGGAGAAATTATTTCTCAAATGAACCTCTTACGGCATTCACTATGAAATAAAAATTTATTTGAAAACCCTGTGTAGTAACTTGAAATATAGGTTGGTATAGGTCTCACCAGCAGTCACTTGGCAAAATTTAAAGTAAGGTGCTATCGCTCGCCCGGCCGACTGTTGGAAGCTGTACCACATACAATTTTAGGGATATTCCAATGAAATTTTCATAGAGCATACGCCTCTTGGATGTCTAGTAGCGCGGCTTGGTGGCAGATTCAGGCAACTCGTGGACGTTCGACTACGGCCAGCTGTGCGGTTTACGTATTAATTACGTTAAAAAAGGCTCTGTGAACTAAAGTATAAACGCGCGGTACGAGGTATCGTTGTGTTGGGGGGTGCAAAAATTTCCCATCTCAAAATCGGAATTGACTATTTATTCGTTTTCGAGACGAAATTGGGAAATCAATGAGAAAAATGAATAGATAAAAGCCGTCAGAAGATTGTAAGTAAATATGATTTGATAATTTGATGCAAGGAACGTATTGAAAATATACAAACGTTAGATTTTCTGTCATGTTTTATTCTTCTAGTACATCAGATAACAAACCGTGGCAGCCAAATAAAAATACTCGAATCTGCAGTGCTCATTTTGTTGGTGACAAGCAACCGTAAAAACACCCCAGCATTTTTAAAGAATCACGTGCAAATTATTTTTTATTTAATTGTTTTTCATCTATGATATGAATATCGTTAATTCAAGATTTCATGCTCATTCTGAGCGATGAAATAGTATTTACCAATAATATATTATTCATTCAACATGCCATACTTAGCCATAATAATGAAAAAAATCTGTCATTTGTTAATGCTGTTATATACTGAAATAAAAAATGCGGTTCACTTAATCTAATTTCAATGACCAATATACTGATCCTGCAAATCTAATTTCGCTGATCAATATAATGATCCTGCATCACACAAAAATTGTAGAATACTAAGAAATCAGGTTCAATACATGATTAAAATAGCCAAGAGAAAGTTCTTCAGTGAGGCCTCTAATTCTGTAAAATATGCTAGATCAGCGTGGAGCAGATTGCGTAAACTGGGGATATTGCGCTCAAAGGGTAATAATCATCCTCCAGTCGTGCCTATAGAAGAACTTAATCAATATTTGTCATCCAGTAATCTTGATGAAGCTGTTACCCCGCAGATCACGTATGAGACGCACATGGCGGGTTATGACGACACCACCTTCCATTTTCATGACATTTCCCCAGACGTCCTACTAAAGGTATTTCGACACGCTTCATCAGAAGCTCTCCACGCTGATAGTATTTCTTTGCAAGTTTTGCGGATTTCCCTCCTTGCCATTCTACCTATGATCCTCCATATCTTCAATTTCTCATCTCACAGTACATTTCCGCTCATCTGGAAAAAGGCTGTGATAAAACCGATACCGAAGACCAAGTCACCACAATCACTCACAGACTACAGACCGATTTCACTTCTTTGCCCCCTAGCAAAGCTGCTTGAGCGTATTATTGCGGAACAGATGACAACTTTTCTTGAGCAAAATCTCTTTGATCCCCAACAATCCGCGTATAGGAAGGGTTATAGCACCCCTTCAGACTGCACTATTGCGCTTCTGTGACCATGTGCGCCAAGGTATTTACGAGAGAATGGTCACGGTCATGGTACTCATTGATTTTTCAAAGGCGTTCGATAGAGTAGATCATGCAGTGCTTTTGAAGAAGCTCAATGAACTGCATTTCTTCGAGCCTGTAGTCGAACAGGTAAAACCCTATCTCTCCAATAGATTTCAAGCGGTGCTAGGATCAGAAGATGCCAGATCAAACTGGGCGGTAGTTAAATCGGGCGTACGGCAAGGAACCGTGCTTGGTCCACTGCTATTTATGTTATACATATCTGATCTTCGGTTTGTTATTTCTCATTGTGATTATAACATTTATGCTGATGATCTACAGATTTTCCTAAAGTGTCCTGTGTCAGATCTAGATCAATGTATTGCAAAAGTAAACAAGGACAGTAAACAAGGACATTTTCTACTAAATGATTACAAAATGAATGCCATTATATTAGGAAGTAGACCATTTGTCAGAGCACTAGACCTTTTAACATTACCTAGTATTTTTAGTGGTAGCTCTGTAGTTGACTACCGAAACTCAGTAAAAATACTAGGGATTTGGCTGGATGACACACGGGGATGGAAGGAGCAAGCTATAAGCGTAACAAAGACAGCAAACCGTCGGCTCTATCAACTTAAGATCTGTCGAAATGTTCTTTCAAAACACCTCAGATTCAAACTTGTACCAATTTTGATTTTGCCTGTATTCGACTACTGTTCGTACCTCATGTACGGAATTGCGGAACAAAATAACGAAATTCTTAAGGTAGCCTTGAATTCGTGCGTGCGCTACATTTTTAACGCGAAATGGTTTGAGCACGTGACACCATGCTGGACTAAGCTCACTTAGCTCCGATTGGATAAAAAAAGGAAGTACTATATGGCATGCTTAATCGCCGAGATAATTCTACAGGAAGACCAACCTACCTCAGGTCATTTTTCACAATTAACAATGTAGGAGAGTCGCGGGTTCTTAGGATAAAAGTAGCGAACATACAGATACCGCATTTCCGTATGGAATATTTCAAACATGCTTTTCATATATCTGCGGCGTACATATATAATCGACTTCCTGCAAACATCATGTCTATAGCAAAACCGGTTTTTAACCAAAGAATTCAGACAATGCGAATTGAAGGTACCCTCTAGACTGTTCTAGGTCGCTAGTGGCGTGTTTTAGTTCTTAGTCTTATAGTATTATTTTCATAGTATTATTATTTACCTTTATATTATTTCTGAATTATATAAAGTCACCTATTTTTGTTCTTGTATAGAGATTTTCTTTTATTTATTTGTTATTTCTTTTCTGTAAGATGTATGATTTACGAGGACCGCGTGCCAGAGGACACTTCGATCCTAGTGCACTAAATAAACCTATCTATCTATCTATCTATACTTATTCCTTCGTTATTCATATTTCTTTGATAAGGAGATACATCTTCGTTTTCCTTATCTATTTTGCATGGATTGTTAAGAAGTTGCTGAAAATATATTTTTGTTCATTATTATTCAACTGTTAATTGATCTTATAATTAATGCATATCTCTACTTTTACGTTGTACGGTATCCCATGGACAATTCGTTCTCCACTAGCTGTATCATGGATTTCGACGACCTTCTGTACGTGGTGGCTTTGAAATTGTTTATGCCCTATACCTTTTTAATTAATTGATAATCGTGTTATTGGTAATACGATAATCCTAAAAATAAAGACGTAGTAGAAATTACAATGAATTTGACAGAATATTTCACGTTTCGTGTGTTTACTTATCTTTAGATTCAGAGTATCCGCGGAAAAAATCTCCATAAATATTCTGGAAGCCACACTATGATAGCAGTGTGGCTCATAATTGCACTTTAACGTGCAGTGATTTGTATGCAAATCATATGTTTACTGTTATGAGAAGAACGACCTCGAGTTGCCGCCGTTAACGAACAGACGACGTTGCCGTCGCTTCTCCGTGATATCCAAGAGGTGTATAGCTAAAAGGTGATACTATCGAACAAAAAAAATGTTGAACCATGCCATTTTACGAGGTGTAGAAGTATGAAACCAGAATTTCCCTATAGATGGTGCTAACCATCAGTTTAGGGACCGTAAGACCGCTTCTGCAGCACCATCATCTCCCTCTAACAGCTGACGAAGATCTTCAACACACAACAACCCAAGTTCCCTACACCGGTATATTTTTCTTTAACCTTAAACATGTCGAGTTTTATGCCTACGAACTACGATTCGCGAACAGCATTGATTTTCCGTTATCATTTGAAGAAAACTGCTGCAGAACCGCATCGGATGATTGCCGAAGCTTACGGTAAACATGCTCTTGGTAAAACAGTGTTTCAAGTGGTTCAAAAAATTCGAAAGTGTTGATTTTGACGAGAGAATCGGAGAGCGTGGGAAACCACCGACAAAGTTCGCAGACACCGAATTGCAAGCTTTATTGGAATGGATGATACTCAAAGTCAACAAGAACTCGCGGATCAATTGAATGTGACGCAGAAAGCCGTCTTCATTCGTTTGAAAGACCGGAATATGGAAAAAGGCAGCACAAAGTCATTTTGCTCCATGATAATGCTCCATCACATACAGCAAAACGGGTCAGGGGAACGATCGAGGCGTTCAGTTGGGAAATACTAGCGCATGCGGCTTATTCTCTAGACTTGGCTCCGTCCGATTATCATCTATTCGCATCAATGGGACACGCTCTCGCTAAACAACGCTTCAATTCGTATGAAAATGTATGAAAATAGCTCCACAATTGGTTCGCTTCAAAAGAAAAACTGCTTTTTTGGCGTGGCACTCATAAACTGCCGGAGAGCTGGGGAAAATGTATAAATAGCAATGGAGATTATTTTGAATAAAATATTTTTTATCATTTTCAAACAACAGACGTGTGATTTTTGCAAAAATATCCGGTTTCATACTTCTACACCTGGTATACCCACCTATCAGCATGTGTATTGCCAACTTCCAATTCGAGAAAATAGTCCACCCAACGCCATCTATTGCCAGTGTGTGGTTATCATACGCAACCACCCAATAATCCAGTGAACGCACAAATTCGAAAAGAAATTGCAGAAAATCGAGGCATGTGCCTTCGACAAATCGCCACAAAAATTCACGTACCTTAAAATTCCCCACGATCAACGAGCCGTTCATTTTTATTTTTCCTTATAAATGTATCAACAGCTCCTTTTTTCCTGTCGATTATGTTTTTCAACCGTGCCAGGCAGGACCGATTTTTGTCTCACAACAATTTTCCGTCTCATTCGCTATATCTCCTCCACATTTCGCCCTGTAATGTTTCGATGTTTCTCTTCGTCTTCATCGTTGTAATTTCATCTTACATTCGTACTTTCTTTCCGCCTCTTGCTCGTTTTGTTACCCGTGTGTAATATTGCTTTACAGCCGTGGCCGAGCGAGTTCCTAGGGGTAGGGGGAACGTGGATACTTTTTGCCAGCTACCGTGACGTTATTTGTAGTAAATGAAGGTCTCGAGAGGTCTGCCCCGATCGTAAAGTTTCGCGGCAGTAAAGACGGAAAACTATCCCGGAAGAAATTGTTACTGACGTTAAATATATACATACGGAGAAAGGATATTTTAAACCCGCTATATCTACGCAATGTTGGCTACCAGCCCATCTGGCTGTTTTGAGGACACCCCTTAAATTTTCTTCAAACGAATCGTTGATTTTTGTGCCAGGACGGGCCTTGAAATAACATTTATACGAATATATTGGGCTTTACGTAATGTTGAGTATGGAGACTACTATGAGATCCTCGAAGTCGAATGACCTCAAAATCACCTTTCCCCCATACAAGGTCCGCAATAAAGATTCTCGTACGTCCTCCGTGTGTGTACACTATCAACGACACTATTTATCTGCAATTGCGAATAACGAATAAGCAGGCAGCCGCGCATGAACTCGGAGCCGCGGAACGACACGGGAAATAACGCGTCGCGAGATCACACCGCGAAGCAATAAACATCTAAACACGTTTGGACACCAAAGTACACGTACGGTAATATAACCGTGGGCTATTAAACGTGTATTACTTCGCTCGATGGACTTGGGCTTGCAACAGGTCTTCAAGAACTTGCGTGTGCAACAGAGAGGAGAGAGAGAGAGAGAAAGAGTAAGAGAGATAGAGAGACAGAAAGTAATATTGGCAAAAGTTCTCGTATTCCGATAACTCCCGTTAGAATACATTTTATCTCCGAGACTCCAAAGTGGAATTGCAACGATTCGGAATGTCTAATCATTCTCAATGATTTAATCAACCACGATCAATGTACGACGAGTGATCGTTATTAATAGACTTATACATACATACATATATTTATATATCTATATAGTCTATGTACATGTATATTTATAATATACAGGGTGTCCCTCTTATCTCTGTCACCGAAATAACTCGGTAATTATGGATGTCACAAAAAAATGTTCCAGGCAAAAGTTGTACGGTGCGAAGGGGGCCATCAAATGCGACCAATTTTTTTTTATTTCGGTGGAGGCGCTGACGCACAGTGAAGGTCACCTCCACTTTTTTTAATGGAATGGTACACTTTTTCTTCAACCATCTTGGGGAGCACCTCAAGCCGCGTAAAAATCATTAGGGGGTTAAAGTCGTTCAAGGTCATTCAAGGTCAGTATCGATTATACAAATCTAAATAGGTGTTTTCAAGTGGAACTTTTAGACACCTACTCACCGCTAGATTTTGAGATTAGAAAAACGTAGCATGCCGAGCTGTGCGTAAAAACCGGTTTAAATCGTCATTCCTCCGGCACCATTCCTCTGCCTTTATCCCGACATGTGAGATACTGAGGCATGATAGATGCGCCAGAGGAATGACACCGTGTTGGTTACGCATGAGTGCAGAAGGAAGGCTCCATAGAAAAATAAAGGTGAAAAACGGAGATACGAAAGGTTGAAACAGGATCCTGTAGGAAGAGAGCAGTTGAAACAAAAAGAGCGAGATCAGTATTTAAAAGAAACGAGAAGAAAATACCAGTTAACAAATGAAAACTTGATAGGATGAGGTGTGCGTCGTTCCTCTGGCCCTTTTATTTTTTCGATCATGATAAATCTCTCAAAACTGGTCTCTCATAAGGAATTATATTATATCGATTAGAACTGAAGCGAATTGCAATTTTGCAATGAAAAAATGTGATATTTACGTTAACAATTTTCGTTGTCCTGCAAAATGATCATTTCGGTCCATCACCATACACAAAGTTCTAACATTATATATATATATTATAATAATGACGCTGGTGCAGTAGTAATATGGGGGTTAAGTTTGCATCGGCGGGATGCAAGGAACATTCTTTTCGAATGCTGATTTTCATTATTATCCAGCATCATAGGTTGCCGATTCAGGTTGTAGATAGCTAAATCAGAATGCTGAACAATGTTTGCGTGATTTTCGTAGCCAAAGGCCATTTGGAAAATTAAAAAAAAATCTTTCTCGGCGCATCGCAACGATGCAGTCTTCACTGTTATTTAAGGGAGGTCACCACCGTGACGGGCCTGAAAAGGTAGATTTTTTTATCTACAAGATTATTTATCCGGAATTTGGAAAAAAACATGAGTTATTAACCACAAAAATAACGTATTTCGAGTGAATGTTTATTTTAACAAATTAGGAACTATAACATCGTTATTGAGGTACAAGCCTCTGTATAAAGGTACAAGCCTCTGTATAAAAAATGTGGTTCAACGGCCGGATCGATAGTTCGTCAATGGCTGGTCTGAAAAATAAAAATAGAAAAGTTTTAGAATCGATATAATTGTAGTTCTCGTTGTACGCACCCGTTTTTTCGGAGAAGAAAAAAATCGCAAAATGGCGGGTGTTAAGAAGAAGTGTAATTTTGGCGAAACGTTTACTCATATTCGGGCGCTTAAAAAATACTGAATTTAAAAAACTTATCTTCTATCGTTCTTATTTCTTTAATGCAACAAAACAAAAGCTCCAATCCCATTAAAGGTGCACAATTTGTTATATACTAAGAGCAAGTTCTTTACCTTGTGCGCGTTTGAATGTACCGTTCGCAAGACAAATCTAGATTACGCGCTAGATAAGCGCGGACCAGTCCTAATAAAATTGAAATATGATGTCCATTACGAGCGTTGCGAGTTGGAAAATTGCCTGCACCCATATATATATATATATATATATGTGTATGTGTGTGTGTGTGTAAACGAAATCGGTGATTTGATTAAATCGTCTTTGCGGCACTGCAAGAGTTCTCCCTCTTTTTTCTCTCTCTCTCTCTCTCTCTCTCTCTCTCTCTCTCTCTCTCTCTCTTTCTCTCTCATAACGAGCCGCACAAGCCTCACTACCGGGTAATGGAATCTCATCTACGTGAAGAAAACGAACAAACAAAAAAAATCAATTCACCAAACGCTTATTTATAGACCGTGTCACACCACTAAGAAACCAACATTTCTCTTGAATTTACAACTTCTCCGTTATGTGCCTGGTTACTTGCTCGCTCGTGTGTCTCCCGTACCCGGAGAGTCTGACCTATGCAAATTGCACAATCTCATCATATTACTTTCACACAATGACTCACAGTGTTTTGACACGACTGTGCAGGAAATATAGTTCAAATTTTACGTTTTCAAAGATCACTACTTGCATAGGTACGGAGAAAATGAAAAATCCCAAGCTATACGTTGATGCCATTATCGGACTTGTTTTCAGTCTCTCGATTCATCAGTAACTATCTTTATTCTATCTTCCCTTTTTTCACTTTTCCTCCGTCTCACTGTCGCCCTTGTTTTACACGTTTTCGAGGCTACTCCAACACAAACGACACGACAAATTAGTTTATTCCGGTATGCACCGAGAGTCGAGCGATGAAATTATCGGCCGGTATATATATATATATATATATATATATATATATATATATATATATATAACAGCTTTTGACGACGGAAAGGACACGACCTTTTGCTTGTCAGCACTCGATGCATATTATGTGAGTGCTTCGATAAATTGGGAGAAAGAGACAGAAAGAGAGAGAGAGAGAGAGAAAGAGCGGACAGGGATGAGTGACGTTTCCATATCGGGAACGGGTCTTTTAATTTAATTTATCTTCAAACAGGGGTGTAGCATAGATACATATACATATATACATGCATGCATATATCCATATGTATGTGTGTGTGAGCGCGCGTGCCTGTGTATGCGTGAGTGTATAGATACTCATATGTATGAAAAAAGACATTTCGCACCTGTTATATTTATGTAATGTTAGCCATTAGGACTTTGGTTGTTTTCAGGTGATCCTCGAAGACGCTGTTTAGCGTGGTCGGGAATGGGAAGTTTAGTTGAAATCAACGGTACGATGATAGCAGAAAAGTATATTCATCTTATATATAGTTTATATGAATATTATGAAATAGTAGAAAATCATATATAATATATATATAGGCCTTCCATACCATTTCGAACGGTCAAAAAGTTGTCGACTATCAAAAAAATTGAAATTTTGTCAAATTATTTAATTATATGAAAAAAAAAACGTACATTTTTTCAAAATTTTCAAAATACCGTCATATCTTGTGAGCATTTGATTTAACAGAAAAATGTTTAAGACAAAAAAGTTGCAATTCTACATGATTGCAATTCTACATGAACTTTGTGAAAATTTTTTTTTTTCAATTTTTCGAGTTTAAAAAATGACCATTTTCACCGAAATTATACAAATTTTTTTTTCAGTCGGTATGTCACTCCATTTTTCTCAAAAAATTCCAGAAAATACTCTGAAGTGTGTACAGTAACACCTATTTTTTTCAGAGTGGCTCGATTTGTTGTTCCAAAGCTGTGCTTTGTTTTATAATTATGAGATATTTTTGTAACTCTTTGTAAAAATTAGTTTGTAACAAGGCACTCGAGAAACCACCAAGAAAATTCAAAGGAAGCATATGACTTCTCTGCTTGTTCACACCGTGCAACCTAGTGTAAAAAAATCAAAACACACTGAGAACGCCCATAGTATTTTGGCATGGAGGGGGAATGTTGACAAACTGAAGGATGTAGAATGCATTTGACAGTGCACATTACTTTGTATGACAATGTTTATATTAGGCGGTCAACGATACTTTGTATCACATTTTCCATATTGCACGACGACGTTACTTTGTATCACAATTTTCATGTTGGACGACGAACGTTACTTTGTATGGCAAGGTTAACTTTGTATACCTTACCGATAATTTATGATTAAGCTCAAAAAATTATTACTATTATGGATGTTTATTACCTGAAAAATGTGAGAAAAATTTGGGAGAGAATAATTCTTAACAATAATTGATTTGTCTAAAAAAAAATATCTCATAATAATAAAATAAAGCACAGCTTTGGAACAACGAATCGAGCCACTCTGAAAAAAATGGCTGTTACTGTACACACTTCAGAGTATTTTCTGGAATTTTTTGAGAAAAATCAAAAGTGATATACCGACTGAAAAAAATATTTTTGTATAATTTTGCTGAAAATGGGCATTTTTTAAACTCGAAAAATTCAAAACAACATTTTTTCACAAAGTTCATGTAACATTGCAACTTTTTTGTCTTAAACATTTTTCTGATAAATCAAATGCTCACGAGATATAACGGTATTTTGAAAACTTTGAAATTTTGAAAAACTCGAGAAAATGCGATCCAAAAATTTGAAAAAATTTACACTTTTTTTTTCATATAATTAAATAATTTGACAATATTTCAATTTTTTGAGAGTGAACAACTTTTTCACCGTTCGAAATGGTATGGAACGCCTCATATATATACATATATATATATATATATATATATATGTGTGTGTGTGTGTGTGTGTGTGCCGCTATTTTCAAAGATAGAGGATTGGGCGTCACATAACTTTATACGTATTTTACAATCCCAAACAACTTTTGTTTGAAACATTATTTCATCGGGCTATTAATTATCGAGATACGGCGATTTTTAAGTTTTCAACCCCTATTTCTTAGGGTTGGGGCGAGTTGAGGGGCAAAGTGTTTTTGGGGTTACTTTCAGTATGCAACCTTCAGTTAAAAATGCATGTTCTACGCTAAAAAGTGCTGGGTTTTCGTCTCTTTTACTGGACTAGTAAGGATGCCTCGATGTTTACAAGCTGTCATTTAAGCAAAAGTCAGTCACACAAAGTACCAGGTAAGAATACGATCTTTACGGATTCGTACTTTACGGATTTCACTCAACCATACACAGTTTTTCAGAATCTTTTCGATATTATTTCTGTGAAAACATAGGAGCAGATTAGTTAAGTTTCCCCTAGACTGCTTATCCTGCTCTGCCTACTCTATTTATCACTTTTATGTACATATTAGAACAAATGTCGAAATTAACCCGGGCCGTACTTCTTTGTCCAGTACCGTATATGTGGATTTGGGCATATGAATGTGTATATGGTGCTGTCAATGAGAAAAAGAGAAAGAGGAAGAAGACAAGAAAAGCTACACTCATTTCGACACACAGAAAGTAGCCTCCCATCATTGCTCTTGACTCGCTGTTGCAACTTCTCAAAAGCGAAAGCCGAAGACTTTTGCACCTGCGCGTCTCCTCGTTCGTACTGTCACCTCTCTGCTCTCTTTCGCCGTCAATGGGATCAATTTCATTAGCGCTGCATTTTGTACTCTCTCATTCTCTCTCTCTCTCTCTCTCTCTCTCTCTCTCTCTCTCTCGCTCTATTTTATCTTCTTTCTCCTTTTGTCTCTGTGAATAAGGGGGCGCCACTCCATATCGGAATGTGTGTACCAGGTGTAGTATTATGAAACCGGAATTTCCCTATAGATGGTGCTAGCCATCAGTTTAGGGACCGTAAGACCGCTTCTGCAGCGCCATCATCTCCCTCCAACAGCTGACGAAGATTTTCAACACACAACAACCCAAGTTCCCAACATCGTTATATTTTTCTATAACCTTAAACATGTCGAGTTTTGTGCCTACGAACTACGATTTGCAGACAGCATTGGTTTTCTGTTATCATTTGACGAAAACTGCTGCCGAATCACATCGAATGCTTGACGAAGCTTACGGTGAACATGCTCTTAGCAAAACACAATGTTTCGAGTGGTTCAAATAACATAAAAGGGGTGATTTTGACGTGAGAAACGAAGAGCGTGGGAAACCACCGAAAAAGTTCGCAGACAACGAATTGCAAGCCTTATTGGATGAAGATAATTCTCAAAGTTAACAAGAACCCGCGGATCAATTGAATGTGACGCAGAAAGCCGTCTCCATTCGTTTGAAAGACCGGAATATGGAAAAAGGCAACACAAAGTCATTTTGCTCCATGATAATGCTCCATCACAGACAGCAAAACGGGTCAGGGAAACGATCGAGGCGTTCAGTTGGGAAATACTAGCGCATGCGGCTTATCTCCAGACTTGGCTCGATCCGATTATCATCTATTCGCATCAATGGGATACGCTCTCGCTAAACAACGCTTCAATTCGTATGAAAATGTACGAAAATGGTTCGACAACTGGTTCGCTTCAAAAGAAGAACTGTTTTTTTGGCGTGGCATTCATAAACTGCCGGAGAGGTGGGAAAAAATGTATAAATAGCAATGGGGATTATTTTGACTAAAATATTTGTTATCATTTTCAAACAACAGACGTGTAATTTTTCCAAGAAAAATCCGGTTTCATACTTCTACATCTGGTAGGTGGGTGTACGTTACCTTTACTCCATTCTAAGTCAAGCGCGAAAAAGATCAGGACGAGAAGGCGTACCAAAAGCGTGATACTAGATCGAAGATTAGCTAGAGAGAGAGAGCGAGAGAGAGAGAGAGATGTACAGCTACAAGGCAAAACCAAGTGCTTTTTCACGATATTAATTACGAGACCCTATTGCGAAAAAAGGGTTAGGCATCAGGGCTCCAGATTAAAGGATAACGGATAAAACGATAATATTGGCCGATCCTCTCTAAAACGTGCGCCGCGGGGGTGGGTTAGGTAGGAGTATGAAGGGAGGAAGAAAGGACACGGAGATTGTGGGACTGCCCCCTACTACAAGCACTGCTAAAATTAATTCTCATTACTTATATTCTCACGCTTTTTCCTACTCGCCTTAAAGAAAACAGTGTTTCTTTTGCCTTTCCTTTTTTTTCAATTGATGTTCACATCAACGTCTGTGACATTTCCCCAGACACTTCAATCTCGACGTTTCGTATTTATTCATTTTCTTTTTCATGTTCTCTTTCTTTCACGCACACGGCATACAGTGCAGGCCAGTGCTTTCACGCACACGGCATACAGTGCAGGCCAAAGAAAACTTTTCCGGCCGGTCGGCGAAAGGCACCAGCAAGGGAGGAGGCGATACAAGTCGCAAACGCTTACGCGTTTGAGAAATCGTGCTTTTACCTGAGTATACGTACTTGCGCGCGCGTGTGCGTGTGTGTGTGCATAAGCGTATTCTTTTTAATTCCTTTGCTTGCAAAAGTAGAAAAACCAAAGCATACGTTTTGCCCGCGCGCGCTGTTCTTCTCGTCAAAGCGTTTCTCGTTTCATCGGTACTTTCGCCTAACGTGTAGCCATACACGACAAAAGAGAGCAAAGGTGATGAGCTTGGCCCCGCGGGTAATGCAAGATAGCTGTACATTGCAATTAAAGAAAACGAAATATGTATAAATGAACACACACGCCAAATCGACGGCTTTCAGACCCGACCCTTTTTGATTTGGCTGAAATTTAAATATGTTATTGTTTCCTTCTAAAAACGCTTGTGTGATTTTTGACGTTTTTTTTTCTTCAAATGCTCCTAACTTTCTGAAAAATTGACCCAAATGAGATTTTTTTATTTATAATTTTTTGTTTCGAATTATACTTTACGAAAACAAAAACATTTTTTAAGTATCCAGTTATCTTCGATATAGTTTTTTGTTTTTTAAATACCAATTTTTTCTATTTCGACATGTTTGATTTTTCTTTAATAAAATAAATATGACAAATTTAGAATTTTTTGCCACAAAACACTCCGTGGTAAAAGCTTTTTTCCATTTTTTTTCTAAATTGGAAAACTGATTCTTAATTTTTTCAAAATTTGGCTTAAATATAAATATGTTTGAGCTTATGGGATATTACAGCTCAACTTAGCCAACCATTCGTCTTACCATCGTTGATTATGGATTTCCAAAGTGGAAAATCTCACTTCTGGTGTCAAAAAACCATTTTTTCAATTTTCTTCCCCCACCCCTTGCCCTTCCGCAGCGGCAAAAAAATAAAAAATCGGCTCGGACCGTTTTCAAAATTCTACAAAAATTGATATATGTTCCAGACCTTTTTGTGCATTTTTCACCAAAGCTCAACTCGTGCTTCCAATATTTACCATTTTTTTAATTGTGAAATTTCGATTGCGTGGACGATTATTCGACAGATTGGAGGTCAGAAAAGTACTTTTTCCATCTACATATACATCCCACCCGAATTGCATTTCATCTGCAACCATATTATTGATGTTTCTTTGCCTCGTAAGCCGGAAAAAGTACTGTTCTGACTTCTAAACTGTCGAACAATCATCCTCAGGACCAAAATTTCACAACAAAAAGATGGCGAATATTTAAGCTTTGGTGAAAAATGCACAAAAGAGGTCTAAAACGTATTTCACTTTTTAAGAATTAAAAAAACGGCCTGAGTGGACTGTTCGATTTTTTGCAGCCGCAGAAGGGCAACGGGTGGGAAAAAAATTGAAAAGAATGGAGTGTTTTTGACACCAGGCGTACCATTATGGAAATCTATAATCAGGTATAATTAAATCTATAACACCAGAAGTTTCCGATCATGGAAATCGATAATCAACGATGGTGATCACAGCATAATATATTAAAATTTTCTTTAAACAATTTTCTAAAGACAATCGTCATATAGTCACAGCATATAGCATTTAAAATCTCTGAAAACAATTTTCACCGTGGGAAGTAT
The DNA here is from genome assembly GCA_963210295.1 of Ophion ellenae. Taxonomy (NCBI): domain Eukaryota; kingdom Metazoa; phylum Arthropoda; class Insecta; order Hymenoptera; family Ichneumonidae; genus Ophion; species Ophion ellenae. Next base: position 64,754,139 of record OY723386.1, read on the forward strand.
ATTAAAATTTCTGAAAACAATATTTATCACAATATAATATATGGAAATTTTCTAAAAACAATTTTTATCATAGCTCAGTATATCAAAATTGTCTTGATTTTTTTTGTCACATCATGTACTAACATTTTATAAAAGATTTTTTTATCGCAACGTAATACATAAAAATTTACAATTTTATCACAACATAATATATTAAAATTTTCTTATTACAATTTTATCACAACATAGTGCATTTAAATTTTCCAAAAATGGTTGTCTAAATTGAGCTGTAATACCCTGAATACCCACACACAAGAACATTTTGAGCCCGTTATATCTATGTAATGACGATCTTTACATTTTTATTCGAACGAATCGTTGATTTTTGCCGCAGGACGGTCCTTAAAATGACTTCGATACAAATATGCTCACCATTTATCCAAAAGTCATTTTGAAGACATTGGGTTTTACATAATGTTAAGTATGGGGACAATTCGCTTCTATGACGACGGTCCTTAAAGTAGAATGTCTCCAAAAACATCGTTCCCTGTGTGTGTGCACAGGTTTTATGCAGACGTGAGCCGAAAGGAACGAAAGTGACCAAGATGCACGACGATGAGGACTTTCCCTCTTTCTCTCTCTCTCTCTCTCGCTCTCTCTCTATTCAGCGATTCAACATCATCCCTCTCGCGAGTAAACGCTGCAAGAAAACTTTTCTCCCGTTCCACCAAGAGGTCTAAGAGTTTATCCATTTTTTGCTTCTACTTTTTTGCTTTTTTCACCTCTGCCCGCTACTTTCAACCTTCACTCATCACCACCCTTCTCATTTCCACCCTCTTCCTTCCGCACTCTCGTCTTTTCTCGATCTCGCCTCTTCATCGCTTCGCGCGAAAAAAAGAGAGCGCGCGCTCCCTCGCGTCGTCGCTCAATCTTTTTGCTCCTTATACCACCATGCACTTTCTTCTCGTCTTTTTCTTTGGCTTCAACCCTTTCGTCTTACTGCTAACGAGCTGCGGGGAATTAACAGTACGCGAAATAAGAGTACATATGTACATACATGTGTGTGTGTGTGTGCGTGCGTGTGTGCGTGTGTGTGTGTGTGTGGGATCCGGGGTCTAGGCCCATAGTTACGAGCGCTCGTTTGCCACGACTTACGCAGTCAGCGTGCCATGAAACAACGAAAAGCAGTCAGAAAAAATGGACGGGAGTCAAATTCGGAAAGCCGGAGAGACAAGACGCGAAACCAAGAGCCAAAAGCTTTGTATCGATAAAATTCTGGTCTTTCCTATTCCCACCAGACTTTTTTAAAATTTATTTTCCATTCCCTGAATTTCTCCATTACCCCTAAACATTTTAATTCCCCGAAAAAAACTCCAAGAGATCTATCCGAGAAAAATTGCGGTGCGCTTCTGGGTCGGGATTCGAACCCAGGACCTTTCGATTTAGTTCAGTAAAAGAGACGAAAACCCAGCTCTTTTTGACTATGTTGAAGTTTGCATCGTTTGCATACGAAAATTCTTCTTCCTCATTCTCATTGTCATCCACCATCTTTGCTTACATATATAGGCTGAAGATCTCTAATAAGTATTATGAAAAACGTTTGAGTGATCTTGGAGGGCTAAATGTGCCCCAAACAATTGCGCTACGAAACTTTCGTTGCGTTCCAACGATGCGAAATTAAATATCATTCTTTTTAGCGGAGAATATTAATGTTGAACTGAAGGTAAATGATTGCATTCTGAAAGTAACCCCAATAAAATGTAGTCCCTCAACTCTCTCCAACTCTAAGAAAAAGGGGTTGAAAACTTTAAAATCGCCGTATCTCGATAATTAATAGCCCGATCAAAAAAGGTTTCAAACAAAAGGTGTTTGGAATAATGAAATCCGTATAAAGTTATCTGACGTCCAACGCCCTATCTTTGAAAATAGCGACACAAAAACGATTCGATAATTCGGGGTTGATGCGTGTGCGAGTGGAGTAGACATATCGCTGCGTCCTTGTCTGGGCCAGTGGTGCTCCCGTCTTTTGTGCCGCTATTTTCAACGATGGGGGATTGGACGTCAGATAACTTTATACGTATTTTATTATTCCAAACAACTTTTGTTTGAAACATTTTTTGATCCAGCTATTAGTTATCGAGATAAGGCGATTTTTAAGTTTTCCACCCCTATTTATTAGGATTGAGGCGAGTTGAGGGGCCCATTTGATTGGGGTTACTTTCAGTATGCAACCGTCTACCTTTAGACAAAAATGTATATGTTACACTAAGAAGTGCTGGGTTTTCGTCTCTTTTACTGGCCTAATTGCCGGTCGTTAATAATTAGTACTTTCACTATGTTTACCTACCAGTCTCTAATCAATATCAGCAACTCAAATGAACTGAAATGAACTCAAATGAACTGAAACGATAGTAGGGGAGGCTGGGGTCGATATAAACACGGGTCAAATGAAACAAGTCGAATAACCCGAAGATGGTTATTGATAGCGGTGGGAGCCCGAGAGGGGAGGAACTGCTTTGCTTACCGGAATCCGTCTCTTAGTTCACGCCGCCGCTCCAAGCGCGTCGAACATCTTATGTGGGTACATTGCTTTTTCGATACAAAAAGTAAGTCTTTTTATTACTATTATTTTGCGTATTGCTCTAAAACTATTGTTCCTTCTTCAGCGTTGGTTACAATCATCATTGCTCTGAATATCCTAATGAGTTTATTGTGGTCAGCACCTACCTACAACATTTAGGTTCTTTGTTATTTGATAAATTATTGGAAGCGAGGGTATAGGGGCAGTTGAAACAAACGGTTCGGGGCCAATTGAAACGTGTTTCTATTGACCCCGAACAAACATTTTATACGCAAGCAAGTTTTCAAAATCGTGTTTTTCTTTTAGATGCCAAGAAACCGTTCGAGACTACGAAGCGCGGAAGCTGCGATCTCGAAAATTATAAAAAGGCATATGAAGATGCCAAAAAATATATATAAAAATATAAATATTAAAACGCTAAATAGGGGTAGGAAAAAAAGAAAATCAACAGTAGACACCGATACCCCAGAAAAAGAAAAGACAAGAAAAGTGACTGAAGAGAAAGACCGCAGACACCAGGCTAAGAGAGTAAACAAGAACCTCGAAGAATGAGGAAGTCGGTCTCATTGAGTACCTCGCTAGTAACAAAAACTATTCTCTGACTGATTATCTTTAGTAAATTGAAACTAGATAAGTAAAATAATATTGAAGCATCTCAATATGCCTTCGGTGATACCAAAACTGGAATGAAAAGCAATAAAACCGATTATTTTAATTGAAAGTGTATTTTATTCACAACAAACATACTTTATCACTTCATACACATCATTAACAGTACCTGGGTTTAGTAGAAACATCAATTCAATCAGCTGAAAACACCTGTTTCAACTAACCCAAGGCACCGTTTCTATTGACCCCGACACAGGGTCAAATGAAACGTTTTCCAAGAGTTTTTAAATAGCTTCTACCTAAGTTCACGGCATAGTAGAAGCAAAATCAATAATGATATCATATAACCAGTTAATCTAGCTATAATTCAAGCCCACTACCAAACAGATGAGATATAAAATGATATCACACCAACCTATTTTTTCAAAAACGTTCCAATTGACCCCAGTCTCCCCTAAACTTTACCAAAAATTAGATCGCTTTCTCAAAAAATCGATATTGTTTTCTCGCTCGAGACGCGTGTTTCCGCCGCAGTTGATACTTCAACCCTCATTCACCTCCCCGCCGCCCCTCCAAACTCCAACGGGAGCACTGTGCTCACACACACTGTTTAGTAGCTAGGATTCATCTTACCCTGCGTGTTCGTCTTGCCCCGAGCTCCCTTATATATATATATATATATATATATATGTGTGTGTGTGTATGTGTGTGTGTGTGTGTGTGTGTGTGTGTGTGTGTGTGTGTGTGTGTGTGTGTGTGTGTGTGTGTGTGTGTGTGTGTGTGCGTATCAAAAGCTTTAGCAAAGCTTTGGGAACATCTCGGACAGTTTAGATCCCTGCCGCGTGATAATATTGTGTGCCTCAGCTCTCAAGATGGCAGTATTTGCACTCGCTTTGCGCCCGAATATGTCCCACAGTCCACACCTTGTCGCCAACACGACCTTTATCTCTCTCTCTCTCTCTCTCTCTCTCTCTCTCTCTCTCTCTCTCTCTCTCTCTCTCTCTTCCTCTCTTTCGCACTTTCGGAATGGCCCGCAGGGATCGTATTTTCCCTTGGACTCCTACACGGACGTACACAGGCCGGCCTTGCTCGTCAAAACTCTTCATACACATGCATTCTCGCGATAGACGCTTTAGAAACGTATGTAAAGCTCATGAAACTTATTTCATGCCTCACTCTCGATGCTAGCGTATGCTGTTGAAACTTGGAGTGCGACGAAAATTCTTATTTATTCTTCTTCCTTTCTAGGATTTCAATTTGACTTGAAGATCTCTGTTTGGTATTCTGCAAAATGATGGAGAGGTTTCGTGGTAGCCTAAAACTATGAAAAATACATCGGGCGATTTAAGAAAGTTTATTTTGATGGTTTTTTAAGGGTGCAAACTTTGGTATCGTTGATATCGGGGCACTCTTTACTCTATACCCTTATTATATTTTTATGTTTGCTTTAATCCTTTACGTTTTATATTCTCTGTTGTGTGCTTTTGTCTAATATTGCAACTAAATAATTTCGTGATCTCCCGTTAGTTTAGGGGCTATACCATTGTGAACGCTGAAAATTTGGGTGACTTTCGGGAATTTTTTTGGGAGAAAAGTACTCAATTAAACGTTTCGGAAAATTAAGAATATATTTGGCTATATTTGACCTATATTACATAATTTTTTCATAGAAAAATATTGAGATCCAAGCGACTTATGCGCTGCCTTCGGAGGCGCCAAAAAGAAGTTTCTCCACTGTTGACATGATTCCGGCCGATTGAACAGCTGAAACCAAAAAACAAAACAATGTCGTTAAACTGGAAGGTATTTCCTGTACAATAACGTAGGATTTTCGAAAAATATCAAAATCTAACAAAATGGCGTAGTTATGAAAAAAAAGTCTGTTTTCTTGCCTATAAAATGGTCGTTTTTTTTTCAATGCCAAATCGTCCATTTGCATCCAATAAAAAATATCCTACGCCATTGTAGAGTAAATATATTTAAGAGTACTCAGTTCAAATTTTAAGTCAATCGGATAGTTACTCTGTGAGTTGCAATGTCAGCAAATTTAAAAAATCTCATTTCGAGAAAAACGCGTTTAAAGATTTAACTATCGATTTTTGCAAGAGAACAAAATTAGAGATACGGCCTTGAATTTTTTACAGGATATTCTTGAAAGTATAAACTGTCGAAAAACACAACAAAAAAACCTATTTTTGGAAAGTGTCACACTGGTATAGCCCCTTAAGTTGTTTATGATTTATATCGTTGATTCGAGCTTTCTTCGGTCGAAAGTCATGACAAGGGCATAAGAAACTCTATCGATCAATGATCTTGGAGCTGGCATCATTAGTACGCAAGAAAAATGAATTATTATTCATTGATGGACTATGAAAATCATTCGAACGTTTTTACGTCATTTTATTACAGATTTACCACCTCGAGTTGTAAAAGAAAGACTTAAATAATAATTATATTACGAGTCTCGTTTTCGAGATTACATTGTAGTACCGTCTACTTCCACACGCTAGTATCACGAATATTCAAAGCTTAACAAAAGAAGACCGCCTGACCCCCCTGGCGCCGCGGTCGTTCCGTCTCCAAGCCATAACGTTTTTCGTGCGTAAAAGTGTAGCACGTTTAGAGCTTTGTCCCAAGTTTTTAATCGAGAAGAATCATGGGAAAGTCGCACAAGAGGAAGAAGAACAAGGAGAATAAGAACGCGAAGTTCTTTAAGAAGTTGAGGAAGATGGTCGATGCGATGCCTAACAGCTCTTCGGATACTGACTCAGGAAGTTTGAGGCGCGAGGTTTTACACACGGGCGTGGCTACCTCGGCCGTGGCTGCAAAGAGGGTAATAATCAACGATCAGGGTGCATCGACAATTGGTCAAGGTATTTTTTCCGTCATTTATAGCTATTTCCGTAGACCGGGCGGCTTTGCCGTACGGAGTCAATTTCGTAGAAATTGTCTCGGGTCGTACACAATCTAAAAAGGCTCGCGCGGGTGACGTTCGCGAAAATAATGGTCCTCAGACTCGGCGGCTTTGTCCGTACGAAGGTAGACTCTCAGAGTTCTACCGTGAGTCGCTTGTGTAATTGTAATTGAATGTAATTCACAAAAAATTGATATTTATTGCATATCCTGCATTTATCATGGCCACAGACTCGGCGGCTCAGTCCGTACGAAGGAAATCTCGCAGAGAATTTTCTTAGCGTCGAACTGCACGACTTCACATGTGCCGTGGAATCGGTAGATCGTCCAATGTTATGGATGGTTGCGCAAGGACTTGTATGCGTAGCAACTGCGAAAGATAGTGTTTATCGCAGGTTGATACGTTTACAGGTTTGTCACCAGCGAACGGTGACAATATGGAAAATATTTCTCCCATCGCGAAGGATGATCTATCTCGAGATATCGAAGGACAACCTCTACTGGATGCTGCGAGTCAGCGCACAGACACAACAGCGAGCCAGCGTACGGAGGACCAAGTACAGGCTTTCGATGAGGAGACGCTGCGTATTCTTCGTGTCGATTCAAAGTCTGATGCACCAGAATTACAGCTCAACCCAACTTTGACACAAAATTGGGAAAAATGGATGGCCGAAGGACTCAAAAAAGAAGATCAAGAGGAGTTGTTGGCAGAGTATGCTCGGACAGGCAACTGTCGCTTGGAAGCACCATCATTAAACGCAAAGGTAGCGTCGTCGCTCTTTGAGTCTGCCACGAAGCGAGACAAGTACTTGAGAAATGTGCAAAATATTCGCGGTTCAGCTATGGCCGCATTGGACACTGGAATTTCTTTGCTGTTAAGCCCCAAGGAAGACGGCATCGATGAGTACCAGTTGTTGGAGTGTCTTGCCGACGCCGGCAAACTGTTGGCGCATACTTTTCGTCTGGACACGATTACACGGAGATCCTGTATTACACCATCTCTCGACAAGAAGGTCAAGGGAGTTCTGGACGAAACTAAACCAGGCGCGCTTTTATTCGGCGAGGATTTACCCGGAAAAATGAAAACGGCAAAATCGATTGAAAAGGTTGGCCTGGAGTTGAAGTCTCAGCCGTCGGTGCCGAAGATGCCTCTTCGTAACTCAAATTCGGGAAACTGGAGAGGCCCGGCGACCAACTCGAATCGAGGGGGATCCCAGGCGGGCGCAAACCAGAGAGGATCGAGGAAGTTCGTCAAATTTGTTCCGAAGTCGAATCGGGCGTATCAACAACGAGATCAACAACGCGCTCGGAGTCAGAGTCGCAAGCAGAGCGCGTACCGAGGCTCTCAGGAGAGACCTTAGAGGCAAATAAAGCAGCTAGTCGGATGCGAGAGTTTCTTCCTCGATGGGAAAAGATCACGCAGGATCGATTCATTTTGAATTGTGTGGGAGGGTATAGAATTGAATTTGACCAGTCGGTATATCAAACTCTTCCACCTTCTCAGCCAGAATTTAATTTTTTGATTGATCGCGAGCATATGAAACTTGCGATCACCATCCTGTTGGAGCTGGTCGCAGTCAGACCCTGTTTGCCATGTCCGGGACAATTCATTTCGTTGTATTTTTTAGTACAAAAATCAAACGGCAAGATGTGATTTGTGTTAAACTTGAAAAGCTCAATAGTTTTATAGTCACGCAGCATTTCAAGTTGGAGGACATCAGAACTGCGACGAAACTAATCTCACGAGGCGATTTTATGTGTAACATAGACTTACAAGATGCATATTTTATGGTATCCATGCACGTGGAAAGCCGAAAATATTTAAGATTTGTTTGCGGGGATATAATTTACGAATTTGTATGCCTCCCGTTCGGTCTGTGCACGGCGCCATATATTTTTACAAAAATCCTGGAACCGGTAGTAAATTATTTGAGAGTCCAATGATTCATCTCGACGGTCTACTTAGACGACATCCTCTGCATCGGTTCGGATTTGAACGCGTGTCGCAGAAACGCAAAAGTCACTCTTAGAGAACTGCAGTCCCTGGGGGTTATAGTGAATTATCAAAAAAATAGCTTGACTCCCAAGAAGAATTGCACTTTTCTGGGATTCGTTATTAACTCTCATAGAATGAGATTAGAGCTACCGGAAGTAAAAAGAAGGAAGATGGTAACCTTGATCGACGACTTTAGTCATCGCAAGCTTTGTCCGATTCGGGAATTCGCTCGCTTCATCGGAAAGTTAGTCGACTGTTGTCGCGCAATTGAGTATGGATGGCTATACACCAAAAGATTCGAACGAGAAAAGTTCTTCGGCCTGTTAATCAGCGGGGGGAATTACGATGCACGGCTCGAATTATCCGCAAATTTGCAAATCGAATTCGATTGGTGGAAACAAAATACTACAACGTCATTTGGGCCGATAAGAAGTTTTCGGTTTGTTAAGGAGATTTACTCGGAAGCGTCGAAAACGGGCTGGGGCGCGTATTGTGATAGCGAAGGTACACACGGGTTTTGGAGTGACACGGAAAGGGGGTTGCACATTAACCAGCTCGAGCTTATCGCCGTCTTGATGGCTCTTAAATGTTTTGCAAGCGATTTAGGTGATTGTGAAATCTTACTACAAATCGATAACACGACAGCTATTGCCTATGTTAATCGAATGGGAGGCGTACAATATGCCGCACTTCACGGAATAGAGATTTTCGCGTCCTATATACCGTTGATTTGGATTTTCGCGTCCTATATAGCGCCCAAGGAGAATGTCGAGGCGGATAGGGAGTCGAGGATAAAAAATATACATACGGAATGGGAACTGTCAAATTTGGGCATAGGAAAAAATTATATCGGAATTCAGTAAACCAAATTTTGATTTGTTCGCATCCAGGATTAACGCGAAATGTCAAGCTTACTGTTCATGGCACAGAGATCCTGATGCCTTAGCTATTGGCGCGTTCACGATCAACTGGAAATCCGATTACTTTTATGCATTTCCGGCGTTCGTATTAATGCTCAGGTTTCTTCGAAAGTTTATAGCCGATCGCGCCTGTGGTATTGCGGTAGTGCCAAATTGGCCTTCGCAACCATGGTTCCCTATATTTATGGATCTTCTAGTAGGGGATCCCATAATCTTCACTCCCGCTAAATCGCTTCTATTGTCTCCTTGTAGGTCTCTTCAACATCCATTACAGAAGTCACTGGGGTTAATCTTACCGCCGCAAGAAATTCTCGGACTCAGTGATCGAGACGTTGTTAGCTTCACTCGCCGAGAGCACGTGGAAGCAGTACGCGGGACCTATTAGACTATGGATGAATTTCTGTCACGAGACGGAAACGGACGTTTACAAAGCGAGCGCGAACCGCATTCTCGAATTTCTGCAGAGAATATATGGTTTAGGAGCCTCCTACGGCACATAAAACTCGACGCGATCGGCAATTTCGTTGATATCAGCGAACGACGTGACTAACGATCGGATTATCAGTAGATTTTTTAAGGGTGTTTTTCGGCTTAGACCGATGAAACCTCGATACGACGAAACATGGGAGTCGACATGGTACTTACGTAGGTACTGCAAACCTTCTCGCTCATGAAACTCGATAATATTTCTCACTCGGCACAGGGCATCGAGATAAAGATCTCGGACATCATAAAAACGTCGCGTCCCGGGGCTTTTCAGCCGCTTTTCAGCGCTTTTGCTATTGCCGTACTTTCGCGAACAGCCCAGACTGTGCATAGCGAGCACGTTAAAAAGATATTTGGAAATAACGCAGCCGCTTAGGGGCGATTGCAGTAATGTGTTAATCACATCAAGAAGGCCAGTAAAATCGGCGAGTACACAAACAATAAGTCGTTGGATCCCATCAGTGTTGGCGAAGAGTGGCATAGGTCCCGAGTTTACGGCACACAGTACAAGGCACGCGTTTACGTCGGCTGCTTTAGCACAGGGTTTAGATATCAACGCGATAAGAAATACCGCGGAGTGGTCTAAAGACTCGCAGGTATTCGCAAAATATTATAATCGGCCGATTAAGTCGGACAGAAAAGAGTTTGCAGCGACCGTGTTCGCATAGTTTTAATCGTTTATTAGTTAAGATAATACTGTTTGCATTTTGTTAGGTGTGAGGTACACGGATAAAAACCGTTATTCCTTTGTTCCTAGAGAGACCGTTGGTCTCGATACAAGTGTGTTTTATGTTGCCTACGGTTATTTGGAAAATAATAAAATGAGTTATCTCTGAACATCCACGATGTAATCTCGAAAACGAGACTCATAATATAATTAACTGATCAAACGAACTTACCTGTTGTGAAGTTCGATCGTAATTATATGTAGAGTCTCGTTTGCGATGATTACACCCCACCCTCGGAGCGTTTTCTCGTTCTTTTTACTATTCCCACCCCTTCATTTATTGAAATGTGTTGGTTTTATTATTTTTAATCCTTATGGGGTTACTTTAAACAATATGACTTAGAGAGGGAACGACCGCGGCGCTAGAGGGGCCAGGCGGTCTTCTTTTGTTAAGCTCTGAATATTCGTGATACTAGCGTGCGGAAGTAGACGGCACTACAATATAATCTCGAAAACGAGACTCTACATATAATTACGATCGAACTTCACAACAGGTAAGTTCGTTTGATCGTTTAATAAGAATTAAGAAATCTTTTTTTTTAATCGTTGCATTCCAGCGATGCAAACTTCATAGTGTTGACGTATGGATATTTGGAATGCAACCAAAATTCTTCTTGATATATTCATGTTTATTATTATCTAAAATCATTTTTTGTAGGTTTTGGTTATAGATTTTTAATACGAATCCTCATAAATATTCCAGTAATTCTTTTACTCTAAATGTGAAAAAAAACAAAAACGGCAATACGAAGAAAATATATTTTCATTGCAGTCCAACGTGCAAACTTTAATACGATAAAACTTCAATGTCATATCAATCTATCTATCGATCTATCTCTCTAAATATTACCATGGCTCTCTCTCCTTCTTTCACGGTACACGGCCCAAATTTTTTTTTAATAAGTCGACATAATGGCGTACCCCAAGAAGGGCAAACTTTTCCCTCATTCCCTCGTTCTCATTTTTTCGACACTTGTATCTCTTTTTTTTAAATCTCCTTTGTTTCTTCTTCCGGCACTAGGGCAGTATTCTTTCGCCTTACGAGGGTCGTTCAACCCCACGCGGGCTTAGGTGCTACGGAGATTCATCCACCGCTCTCTCTCTCTCTCTCTCTCTCTCTCTTTCTCTCACTCGCCCTCATTCCCGGGCAGTCTTACGCCTTGCGACTCTCGTTTTTGCACCTCTTTCCCTTCGCGCATTTTTCACACGTGCTATATATATATATGTATATATATAGGCAATGTTGCGGAGCGAGCAAGAACACACACAAACACGCGCGCACACACATGCCGTCAGATGCCGGCGAGCAATAACACCGTTTTTTTTCGGCTCGCTTTCCTTTGTGCCTTTTCCGCGCTTTACTTCGACTATTATAGGCGTACAACTCTTCATTCCTTTCTTTACATCTCTATGTTTTTTTATCTCCTTTCCGTTCCTCGTGTCCGAGTGCCCACGTTTCCAGGCTCCGGGACTTACAAAGTCGACAGAGGAAAGCTAAAATTCACAGTGCAAAGATACGCACATATATGAATCGTGGACAGCAGCATTGTGGTACTTTGTTGGCACTAGTAATTTTACATTTCTCTCTCGTGATGATCGGTCTGAGCGACCGGTTGTGTGAATAATTCGACGGGAGTAGTGTAAGCTGGGTTCGATAGAAACACGGGTCAAGCGAAACAAATTGAATAACTCAAAGGTTAGGGACAGCAGCGTGGCCCGAGAAAAATGCCGAGCGGTTTTTTTTCGTAAAAAAATAATCGAAAAAAATCATGAAATTTGAAAATTAAATTTAAAAACTGGTCAATTATTCACAGATTAAAATGCCGATTAGTTTTTTGATTCCAGATCGGCCAATCAACCGGAATCATAGAGACCGTCGACAAACTTTTTTTCGACATGGGCGCTTTTGGAATGGTGCAACACACATTGTAATGAAGATTTTGGTCTGAAAATATTCTGACTTACTGTTGAAGTGTCAATAATTATATAGTAAATAGTTCAAACTCTTATATTTTTATTGTTCGTAAAAAAAAATACCAAAAAAGTTAAAAAAGACCGGCCGTCACACGGGGTGACTTGACAGTATCTGGGTTCAGTAGAAACATAAGTTCAACCAGCTGAAAACACCTATTTCAACTAACCCGAGGCACTATTTCGATTGACCTTGATACGGAGTCAAATGAAACGTTGTCCAACGGTTTCTAAATAGCTTCTACCAAGGTAAAGCGCATATAAGAAGCAAAATCAATAATGCTATCATACAGCCAGATAATCTAGCTATAAGTAAAGTCCATTACCAAACAGATAGGGTATAAAATGAAGTCACACTAACCGACTTTCTCAAAATCGTTTCAATTGATCCCAGCCCATTCTACGCTGTCCGATGACGCAGGCGAAGTCTGCTCGATTGCTTGCGAAATTTCAAACTTCTTTCTACCGTTGACAAAAAAGGCCGCGAATCTTCGACGCAGCTTACTAGCTCGGAAGATGGTGTTGGAAAGTTCGCGGCGCTGGAGTGCAACGAGAATCGTTTTTTATATTTTTGTTTGCCCATGTTTATTTTATTGCATTTTTTGGTGTGGATTTGGATAGTAACGTAAGCAATGTGACGGGTCTGCATGATCTGAGCTTGGGGCCGAAAAACAGGTCGATCAATCTTTTCTTCGATGAGAGTGTTGGGATGACGTCCGACATTTGTTTTACAATGGGACGACGAGGTTCAATATTTTTTCCTAATAAGAGTATTGAGGGGACAAGGTCAGGATTACACACAATCACCTCATAGTCTTGCCAAGTTTAGGTTTTATTTTCATTGTATAATATTCATAAATGATGGAGTGTATTATTATTTGAACAAAGTGCCGACGGTGATGCATGGCTAATACGAGTAGATAGTTTTGACAATCAGGGTCATCTGACATGAAAAATTAAAAAAAAATACTTTTATCATGTACTGATTTTGGAGACATTCGATTTCGAGTACCATCCTCATAGTAGCCAATTGTCCCCATACTCGAGATTAAGTAAAACCCAACGTTTTCAAAATCACCTCCGTATAAATGTAAGCATATTTGTCCAAAGGTCATTTCAAAGAACATCCCGTGTCCAAAATTTGATTGAACAAAAATTCAAGGACCGCCCTCAAAACAGCCAGATGTCCCAAAAGCCCACATAACATAGATACAGCGGGTTCAAAGTATCCTTTCCCCATGTATGCTCATGTTCTATGAAGTTTATCTACTATCTACAAAATTCAAACACGTATTCGCGTAACTTTTCTCGAGAGCTATAAAACTCCGTATGCAAACTTCGTCTATATCTATATACATGTATACACATGGCCAATTGAATGCCAGAGAGAAGAAAAAAAAGTTGGCCAACTCGTTTTTCGGTAGCGGAACTGATAGCTCTTAAGAGGATAGCTCGTCGGCTCGCATCTCTCAAAGGACGCCACTTCCAACGTCGTCCAAAGATCGACGGAGTGTATCCTCCAGCGCTCCGCCCCCGCTCCTTCTCACTCGCCCTGCACCCCGACCTCTCGAACGTCATCAGATTCGAGGGAGTCAAACTAGCCAACCTGATCGAAGTTTAGATAGCCATCGCACGTCGAAACTTGTTACACAGTAATTTTATCGTCGTCGTACGTGCTTGCCGCTGCGAAGATATATGGATACGCGTGTGTGGGTAAAGGTAGCCTCGTGGATGGTATATGTTTGATAGGGTTGAACTCGGAGATATTCACGAAAGGAAATCTTTGGCAAGCTCCTCCAGGGGACAGCGGTCTCCTTGGCGAACTCTTTTCTTACTATATAGAATCGTTGAGAAGAACATGACCAAGGGGATATATATATATATATTTATATATTGCTATCAATTCTTCATCAATATTTTCCTTTTCCCTCCATATTGCGATATTTCTGTATTTGCATTTATTGGTTGCCCTTTAAAGGGTCGTAAATCGAATCAAATCGTTCTGCCTCTACGGATAGATATTCATACATAAACATATGTGGGTATATATGGAACAAGAATGATTAGATTCGACTCACGACGCTTTAAAACCCAACCAATAAATGCAAATTGAGAGATCCCGCAATATGAAAGGAAAAGAAAAATATTTACGACGAAATAATGGCAAAATAAAATTAAAGAGACGTCGATATTGTTATTGTTATTATTATTATTATTGACGTTGATTCGATATAAATAATGATAATATTATTGAGCAATATTATTACCATTATTCTTATTGAGGTTGCTTCAATAGAAATAACACTAATATTATTACTATTCAATGAACAATATTTTAAAGATCACAAATCTAATGAGAATGACAAAAGTATCGATAATAGGAACCATTAATAATAATAATAATAATAACAAATACGAAAGCATTTATATGGATACATACGAATAATAACTCTATGTACTTATAAAAATAACAATAATTATTGTTATTACTATAATCATTGTAACGGAAGTAATAATGAAGAGAAATTAATAATGATGGCACCCGTATTGAAAATAACATTGAGGCAACAGTAATCGAAAGTATAATATAAATTAAACTAAATGATATATAATGAATGAAAAATGATAATAGCTAATTGTAATAATAATATAATTAATCATTAAAATAATGATAAAAATAAAATAACAACTGCTGGATAATAAAATAACGAAACAACAAACAACTAATAATAATGGTGAAAAATACATAGAGTAAAGCCGGAAGACGCAAAGTGTAGGTGTGTGTATGTGGGTGCGAGAGAGAGAGAGAGGTGGAGGGAGGGAGAGAATTCTATCAAAAGGAGGGCGTAACCCATATCACTTTGCACGTCAAATTGTGCTGCCTGTACGTCCTCTTGATCCTGGCGTTAGAAATAGTCGTGATCCATGAAAAAGATATCACCTACGCAAGAGCGAGAGAGAGAAAGTCGTCTCGGTTCACGGACGTTATCGAATGAAGGTAGATTAGCGCGAGGGAAGAAATTTCATTTCAAAACCTCCATTGCATCTCCTCACCTTCGACGCCTTTGTCTGCGCCAACTCCCGCTCCTGTTTCCACCCCCCCCCCCCGCCCCCGCCGTCCTTCCAATTCACCTTCGCGCCTCATACCCTCATTCGGAATACTTCCGACAGCGCCTCTTCCTTCCTATATCTCCTCTTCATTTCCGCGACTTCCTCCAATCCCGTTCCCGCATTACGAATCACGAACTCTCCGCGGGCACGAATACCCCGTCGGGCAAACACTGCTTTCTTCCACCCACACACACACGCGCGCGCGCGCACACACACACACACACACACCGCGCGAAAAGCCAGCCAGTGTCCTATAGCACGAGGAGATCATTGCGGAGAGAAAAAAGAGAGGGAACACCCATTCCTTTTTTTGCTTCGTTCGAATGTCACTGCGAGAGATTACTTTTATTGGGGTGTTCGCACTTTTTTTCTCGCGTTTTAGGAGAATTACTTGTAAGTTGGTAATCGTGTTGTGTTATCGCAGTTGCGTGTATATAAAGTCAGTGAATTATATACAGGGTGAGGCACATAAATCGTTACAGAGCAATATCACTCAAACTATTGATCATATCCAGAAATGTTTCAGACAAAAGTTTCAGTGTTCGAGAAAGCCGCCATACTGGACCACCCGATATTTTTATCGGTGAAGGCGCTGAAGCTACGTTAAGGTCAACTCCACTTTTTAAAATGGAACCATGTTTTTTTTTCGATGACATTATTACCGATTTTAAGACGAATTCAGCGACCTACAACACAAGGTCATTCTAGTCACGCAAAGTATGAAAATAATCGAAAAATCGAAAAGTATCGGAATAATCACTTTCGAAGGATCCATTAACCTTGATTTGGGTTTATCTACAGAAGCTGCTCGAAGTGATGACCGTCGACTTGTAAACACTTGGTTGATCGCTGTTTTCATTGCTCGCGATACCAATGTTTCTTATCGTCAGCAATTACGCATTTTCTGTTGATATATCAGTTAGTCACGCATTACCTTCTAATATAAGTACATCGAATCGCGGAAACGAACGATTTTCAAGAATCTTTTGATATGTTGATAGTGCTGGGGGAATGCCGTAAACATTACAGAAACGCCCAAGATTTGTATGCGGCGCGTTATCCGGATAGGCAACAAAAATCGCACATGGCTTTTAAGCGATTAGCTGAAAAGACCTCCATAAAGCTAGCAGAGCAAAGTCCCCAAAGTGGATTTAATTGGTATAAAAATGTTGTGCTTTTTATGTGCTAATTTTGTGCTCCATTTAACATTTTTGTGCTCTTGTCGTTTAGCGGGAAATTAGAAAACAAAAGTGTTCTGTTGGCTTACCATCAAGCTAGCAGAGCACTTAAGGCAGGATTCTACTTTGAAACTTTGAAAAAAATTTTTTTTTTTTTTTACATTTTTCGAAAGTAAATATGTTCAAG
The DNA here is from genome assembly GCA_963210295.1 of Ophion ellenae. NCBI lineage: Eukaryota > Metazoa > Arthropoda > Insecta > Hymenoptera > Ichneumonidae > Ophion > Ophion ellenae. The sequence continues at coordinate 64,770,797 of OY723386.1, forward strand.
AATGTTCGGTCAAAATTTTATACAGTTCCAAGCAGTCTAACGATCCTTTTTCGCCTTTCGAACGCACCTACCTCGTTCAGACGGCTGGTGCAAGTATAAGAAGGCCGAAGCAAACAACGCTTTAAAAAATTATAAACATCCTCTTGGTCTTGCTAGTGACGTACAAGAGGTGCTGAAGCCGATCTACGAAGATCTAACAAAAACGGAATTACTGGAGAGATGTTTGGGTGGAAACACTCAAAATAACAACGAATGTTTCAACTCTACAGTTTGGGCTATGGCACCGAAACATGTCTTTAATGGCAAAAAAATCGTCAAAATTGCGTGCCTCACTGCTGCCTGCGTTTTTAATGAAGGATTCAGCCCAGTTTTAAAAATAATGGAAGTCATGGGCATTACAATCGGCCCAACCGTCATGCAGTTCGCCACTATGCGCGACCAACATCGCATTGTTCGAGCGAACCGCCGCTCGACTGAGGCTTCTAAGGAGGGCAGAATTAAAAAAAAAAGGCTAAATTCGATGAAAACACCCACCTGGAACACGTCGAAGGCATATTATATGGCCCAGGCATCGCTGATTGAGGGTAAGATAATTTTTTCTACGATTTATCACTCACCAAAACTTTAAACGCGTTTTTCTCGAAACGACATTTTCAAGTACCGTGGTCGTGATAACTCAAAAAGTACTGAACCGATCCTTATGAAATTTGGAACACATATTCCATATGTGTGTACCAACCGAGCTAACTTCAATCAACTTAAAATTTTTATTAGAACTATTTTTTTATTGCAAAAAAAGACCCAAAAAAAACGCATTTTTTTCGTATTTTATCCGCCATTTTGTTAATTTTGCACGTATATAAAATATTCTAGTTAGGTCGGTTCCTGAAGACATACTGAACATGAAACTATTTGATTTTTTTGTTTCAGACCATCCGTCGGGAAGATTTCACGACCACGGCAACGGTACCTGGTTTTCGAGGCGTTGGCTTTAAACATATTTTACGTGTACAAAAAATGAATAAAATACATTTAAAATTTTTTTTATGTACTTAAAGAGTGTATTTATTGAACAGGTTAAACCCCATATCGATATCTTTAATAGTATTCTCAGAAAAAATTCACGAAAATAGCGTTTTTTTCATGGCTTCAAAGTAGAATCCTGCCTTAATGATGTGTACCATATCTAAGAATGAAACTACGTGATATTTATGTGCTTTGCGAATATCGAACAGCCAAACCCCTATTTTTTTCGCCCAATATAGACCCTCAAAAAACCCTCCAATAAGAGCATATACCATTTTTTGGATATTCTGAAATGAAAGTGTATCATATTTATGTGCTTTTTATGTGCTCTACGAATATCCATGAGCCAAACCGCTAAAACAAGAATTTCTCCCAAAACCACTTCTACGAGACCCATACTACCAGCCGATACGAGTTTTGGCTATTTTTTCGATATCGCAAAATCAAAGTAGTCCACATTTATGTGCTTTTTATGTGCTCTGCGAATATCCAACAGCCAAACCACTAAAACGGAAATTTCTCCCAAAACCAATTCTACAAGACCCAAACTACCCGTCAATACGCGTATTGGCTATTTTTTTCGATATCGCTAAATCAAAGTAGTCCACATTTATGTGCTCTACGAATATCCAAGAGCCGAACCGCTAAAACGAAAATTTCTCCAAAAACCACCCCTACAAGGCCCAAGCTACCCGCAAATACGGGAATTGGCTATTTTTTCGATATCGCAAAATCAAAGTAGTCCACATTTATGTGCTTTCTATGTGCTAATTTTGTGCTCCATTAAACATTTTTGTGCTCTTGTCGTTTAGCCGGTAATTAGAAAACAAAAGTGCTCTGTTGGCTTACCATCAAGCTAGCAGAGCACTTGCTGATCTTTGCCATATCTAAGAATGAAACTACGTGATATTTATGTGCTTTTTATGTGCTTTGCGAATATCGAACAGCCGAACCCCTATTTTTTTCGCCCAATATAGACCCTCAAAAAACCCTCCAATAAGAGCATATACCATTTTTTAGATATTCTGAAATAAAAGTGTATCATATTTATGTGCTTTTTATGCGCTCTATGAATATCCAAGAGCCAAACCGCTAAAACGCAAATTTCTCCCAAAACCACCCCCACAAGACCCAAGCTACCTGCCGATACGAGTATTGGTTATTTTTTCGATATCGCAAAATCAAAGCAATCCACATTTATGTGCTTTTTATGTGCTTTACGAATATCCAAGAGCCAACCCGCTGAAACGAAAATTTCTCCCAAAACCACCCCTACAAGACCCAAGCTACCCTCCAATACGAGTATTGGTTATTTTTTCGATATCGCAAAATCAAAGTAGTCCACATTTAGGTGCTTTTTATGTGCTCTATGATATCGGCGGGTATTGGCGTAATATACGAGTATTGGCGGGTAGTTTGGGTCTTGTAGAAGTGGTTTTGGAACACATTTTCGTTTTAGCGGTTTGGCTCTGGGGTATTCGTAGAGCACATAAAAAGCACATAAATATGATATATTTTCATTTCAGAATATACAAATAATCGTATATGCTCGTATTGGAGAGTTTTTTGAGGGTCTATATCGGGCGAAAAAAATAGCGGTTTGGCTCTTCAATATTCGTAAAGCACATAAAAAGCACACAAATATCACTTAGTTTCATTCTTCGATATCGCAAAGATCATTGAGTGCTCTGCTAGCTTGATCTTAAGCCAACAGAGCACTTTTGATTTCTAATTACCCGAGAAACGACAAGAGCACAAAAACTTTAAATGGAGCACAAAATTAGCAGATAAATGTGGACTACTTTGATATTGCGATGTCGAAAAAATAGCCAATACTCGTATTGGCGAGTAGCTTGGGTCTTGTAGAGGTGGTTTTGGGAGAAATTTTCGTTTCAGCGGTTTGGCTCTTCGATATTCGTAGAGCACATAAAGAACACATAAATGTGGACTGCTTTGATTTTGCGATATCGAAAAAATAACCAATACTCGTATTGGCGGGTAGCTTGGGTCTTGTAGGGGTGGTTTTGGGAGAAATTTGCGTTTTAGCGGTTTGGCTCTTGGATATTCGTAGAGCACATAAGAAGCACATAATTATGATACACTTTTATTTCAGAATATCCAAAAAATGGTACATGCTCTTATTGGAGGGTTTTTGAGGGTCTATATTGGGCGAAAAAAATATGGGTTTGGCTGTTCGATATTTGCAAAGCACATAAATATCACGTAGTTTCATTCTTAGATATGGCAAAGATCATTAAGTGCTCTGCTAGCTTGATGGTAAGGAAACAGAGCACTTTTGTTTTTTACTTTCCCGCTAAACGACAAAAGCACAAAAATTTTTAATGGAGCACAAAATTTGCACATAAAAAGGACAGAATTTTGATACCAATTAAATCCACTTTGGGGACTTTGCTCTGCTAGCTTTATGGAGGTGCTGAAAAGCATGTGTGAAAGCATGGTTGCATTAAAAAAAAAGTGGAGTTGACCTTGACGTAGCTTCAGCGCCTCCACCGATAAAAAATAGGGTGGTCCAGTATGACGGCCTTCTCGAACACTGAAACTTTTTTCTGAAACATTTTTGAATATGATCAATAGTTTGAGTGCTATTGCTCTGTAACACTTTATATGCGTCACCCTGTATATATATTTTGGTTGCATTATGGAAAAAAATAGACGAGTCTGCATTGGCTTGGGGCCCAAAGAACAGGTCGATATGAAATATTTTTTTCTGAGAGTATAGGAATGACGTGGTCAGGGATTTAAAGACAATTGATACTCTTGCCGAGTTTGAGTTTTTTCTTTTAATTCACAAATATTGATAAACAATGGAGTTATTATTATTTTTTTAAAAGTGCAGCTGTTGCTGCATGCCTAATTGGTGTTGGGGCTTCTGGCAAAAAGGGTGATCTGAACGGAAAAGTAAATGTTACTTTTAGTATAATGATAAAACTCTCTTATGACCAGATATTCTTTTTTAATTAGGAAAATGCCAAGCTGTAGAAAAACAGTTCAATTTCCGACAAAAAACAACTTTAGTAATTTATTATAAACGGGTTATGTTACTGCGAGGACCCGGAATTCAGGGTTACTTGAAAAAAATAGTTTTGAAGATATAAGTAAGATGATTGGAAAAATCGTTTGAACATTTATTTGTAAGTACATTAACAAAGCTGTTGATTAAATTTCATAAAAATATTAACAATTAAAGAAGTTATAAACAATCGTGTGAGTGGCTAAACAGTGTACTTGATTTTCATCACCCGGTGAATCTGAAACAAAAAAAACTACTTTTTTTCTCAGAATACATAATTTTGGCTAAGACTTCGCAAGCTTTTTTCTTCTGTCTTTCAAATAAAAATGACATTATTGTTAAAAACGAATAAAAAAAAATGTTCTGAAGAAAAAAAGATCAAGATCGAACAACTGTTACACTGAATAAGTTTACCAAATTTCAAGTCAATCAGTTTATTACATGTCGAGAAATCCTGTCCACCTCTTTGCAAAATATAGTTTCGATAAAAACTCATTTAAAGTTTTGCTAGCAGTTATATCGATGTAATAATAATTATACCTCCATCTGCAATTCCTGCACCATATGTTGGACCTTCCTCTTCAATTTGAGTTGCCTGAAGCGATTTTTTGACATTTCCACAGTAGCCTAACCCCTTAACAAATGGATAAACGTATGAAAATATTATCTGGTCATACGATATCAAATGTTATAAACTACCCTCCGTCTGAATTTGAGGTGTATCAGACGAATAGATTTTGCGGTACGACCTACGACGTTTTTTCGAACATACTGTCTCTAAAAGGGCAAAAAAGGGGTAATTCTTTTCCCTTTGCCCCATCTTTGTTGTAAATTAAAGTTAAAACTCTAGGCTATACAACTACCCAATACAAAAATCGTATTTCTAAGTTTTAAGCTTAGGCAGACCCCTCAACATATCTCTACTGACCTACTCCACCGCACTTCCCTCATCATCGACTGTCCCGTTTTACACAACTTTGCCAGACAACTGCAGGTCACTCACGTGCCTCCACGTTACCAGAGAAAAAAACCCTTAATGAGAAAGAATCCCAAGAACAGGAACGCCAGAGGCAAATGGGAATAGGGAGCATTGCCGCTGACCATACAATTCCACGTGTATCGCAGACTTTTCCATTCATCACGATGAATTGTCAGATCTTTTTCCGAGAGCTCGAAATCCTTGCCGTCCCAAATTACAGCCCGCCTCGGATGCTACTGGTAACACACGTACAACTCGCTGAGGGACACCACCGCGATTCTTCGGACCATCTCTTCGATGACCCAGAAAGTCTCTTTCAACTTTGGAATATATGGTAGTACATGCACGATACCAGGATTTGAATAATCAGAAATGAGGCTTCGAGATTTCCCCGTCGTTTGTTTCTTCTTCGCATTTACCCGAAGTGTACCGCCAGACAAAAGCCATTTTTCCATGCTCTCACATTCGCCCACAGGTCTCGGGCCACTCGACGCTGCACTTTTTCTCAAGAGCCAACACAAATCGGCAGGCATAAAGAGCCAGAGGCGAAAAATGGAACGATCGTTTCGATGAATTTTTGTAAATATCTTTTACTATATGTAATAGTAAGTGTATATGAACTGGTGCGATGGTCTAGTGGTTAGCGTGCTCGCCACTAAACCAGTGGACCGGGAGGTCCCGGGTTCGAATCCCAGTCGCGTACATTTCGTCGTGAAATGTTTTTCTTCGGCATTTCGCGGCGAAATAAGACTAGTTCCACGACTGGGGGGGCGAACTCGATGACCGGCTGTATTGGTATAGGTTTTCCGCAGTTTCCCTATACACATGACAGAAATGTCATGATGAATATAATACAGAGGGGGAAGTCGGCTGCGGCCGCAACAGGGGGGAACAGGGAGAAAGATGGAGACAAAAAGGAGCAAACAGTAGAGGAAAGAACGGTCATAATGATGGGAAAGAATAGGTAACAAACGCCAAAAGCCTGTACCTAAGGAAAAATCCAATAAAAAAAATAGTAAGTGTATATAAATAAATAACTTTATATATATATATATATATATATATATATATATATATATATATATATATATATATATATATACGTGGGATCAACAAATACACATCATATTCTGTTTGGAAGTTTCAACAAGCGATGCGATTTGTTAACATCAGAGATTTTCTTGCGCGTGTCCGTAACGAAAGGAGCCACTGGACAAAAAAATCAAATGAAAAAAACAAGCTGACCAGTCAGTCAGAAAGGGAAAGCTGAACGACTAACACCATAGAACGAATACATCCCAATATTCTCTTCTTTTCATTTTTGTTGCTGAATTGTTTGCTATTAAAATAAAACATCATTGATTAAAGCATAAATCCAACATTTCCCTTATCCTACTTCTGCAACATTTATTTGCCATGGAAAGCGTAGGTGAGAGGGCAATCTGGCAAGCCGTATGCAATCGAAATGTAACAGAGCTGGAAATAAAAATGTACAGAGGCATAAAAGTTAAAATTGAACAAGAAATGCAAGACAACTGGAGAAAAATCGTCTCGTGAACAGGCTACAAGGAATATAAACATAGGAAAACAGGTATACACATGGAAAAATATTGGGAGGACAAGATGATTAGCGGAGAAATAATAGAAACATAGGCGAGGATAAGATGTGGTAATGTCGGAAGACACGGGGAAAAAGGCATGTAGACGCGAAATGTAGAATATGCTAGCAGGCAATGGAAAATTTGAGACATGTTTCCGAGTGCACGGAAGTTTAAGGGAAAACTAAAACAAGAAATAGTAAATAAACTGGAACACTGGTTGGAAAATAGCAGGGGGTGAGAAATTGACCGGAAAATAGAAGCGCAACTGGTAATGTAACCGGCAAAGCAACTCTGCGATTACATCAGACAATTTGAGAAACTAGCAACTAGGATAGATATAAGAAAACTAATGTGAAGTAATTGCCGTAAATGAGAAGGGAGAGGCTTTTATGTAAACACCCTTAAAAAGGTATACAAGGAATGAAAAACTACTACTACTATATTTATTTGCCGGATAAGTCACCTGGCCCCATGTACGATTTTAGAGTCGGGCCAACCTTGGCGCAACGATGATCGCCTCAGTTAGAACGGCGGCCCGACTCTGTTCACCAACGTAGGTTCGGCGTCCAATAAACGCCGGGATGATAACATCGGCCCAATGTTCCACTGAAGCGTTGGCCCGCAACAGATAATCAACATTGGCCCCTTCGTCGATTGCAACATCGGCCTTACGTTGATTGCGACATCGACCCTACGTCGATTGCAGCGTCGGCCCTACACTGACAAAAAAACCTTCAAATCAAATACTATAGGTATAAAATATTTCATAAATTCAAAATGAAATAAAGCATCTAATCGAGAGTTTTCCGACAACGATTTTGGATCGTAATTCGTCATTCCCTAGCCTTTTGAGATGGTTTTAATGGAAGAAAATATTTCACCTATATGCGAATCGAACCCGGAACCCACCTATTTATAGCTAGGCACGCTGCCCCTATGCTACCGAGTGTTTGCAACATCTGAGTCGCGGATATGGCATAAGAGACCAAATGATTTCCTATAATTATTTGTTGTATCACATAAACTATATCAAATAGTTAACATCATTGTGATAATTAGAGAGTTCTATTGAATAACGCGCTATATATTTTTGAAACATAACCTATATATATATAATTCCTCTCTATCCATCCTCTCTACCCACACACCCCTTTGACAGGCCATTATCTCAATCAAATTAAAAAATGGTTGACTCTGCAAAAATTATATTTAGCTAAAATTAAAAACAAATAAAAACTAAATGTTTTATGAACAGATGAAACCGAATCACAGATTTATTAGGATTAAATAAAATATTTAGTTATTGGACGATATCAAATATATTTTGATTTGAATAAATGAATATATTGAAAATAAATGATTCTAATAATGGAATGCAATAGGAAAAATTTAATTCCACGAATCTAGTTAATTCAAATGAACAAAAATCAAATAGACGCGGTTAATTAATATCAATAGAATTTTTCTATCAGTGACTGAAACGCGCGAAAATTCAAATTGGCGCGAAGTAAAACGTTGTAATTTTTAAGCATTAGAAGCACACTTCAATAGATTCATATATGATTTAAAGACCATTTTTCAAATTCAATGATTATTATTTCTTTTTTTTCAAATTTTTTCTTTGTTGTCTAGCTTTTAACGAAGAACGGTGACGGCATATTTTTTTTAATAATTAAAAAAAGATACACGTTTTGTCACAGTCAGACCCGGAACGTTCGACCGAACTGTTCACTCGTTTTCTCAATTTAAATATTCAGTATTATTGCTCTCATCGATTTTTAATTAATTCCAGCAATTATCAAAATTGTTTTCACACCGAAATACTACAAACATCGAAGCTTAACCTTACTGTAAAATGTCGATGCTACCAACGTTGCGCGCTACATTGTGCTGTTGAGGCGAAACTCAAACGGAATTACAAACAAACTGCTGTTTTACGGTCAAGCATCGGCCGAACTCTGGAGCTACAAGCGATAGCCAACTGCACCCGGGCAACGATTAGCCAGTGTTGTCTGAATCATGGTAGCCAACGTCGGGTGAACTGCGGTGCCTAACGCCGCCGCGACGATCGAAAAGGTGGTCACACAAAATATTAGATGCGCGATGTGATGACATATTATCTTTTTTTCTTTGAGTGCGTACTTCTTTTGTCCAGTCTAAAATTGGCATCTTACGCGTTGAAATTGTTTTCGTTCGGCTTTCGAATATTTTTTATGATGTTTCAGTGAAAATGTACATGTGAACTTATGAAATATCGATGAAACAGCTGTGGAAGTACTTCATTAACTCTTTTCGTGAGTATAATAGCACCAATATTGAATTTTGAACGGTGCGTACTCTTTTTTGTCCGGTACTGTATATCTTCAAGTAGACATGGGGTTAGTTTGGCCGAAGCTATTTTGGGCTTTAAATGTTTTGGAAATGAACTGTGAATAAAACTGCATACATATCTATATGCACACATCGTTTTTTTCTTCACGAAGTGTATTTCCAACATAATTGATATTTGTTCAATACAGTATTTTTCACCGAAGAGCAATTTCAAGATATTTAGAACTCAAAATACTTTGGGGTCAGACTGACCCCACGTGTACTTGGCGGAATATACATACATATTTACACACATACACACACGCATGCTCGCGAAAACACACACACACACATACCCATACATACGTACAACAGGCACATGCACGTATGTGTTTTGGCATATAGTGTATAACTTACTATAATAATACTGTGGGAACATACCATATCGGAGGGTTGCTGAGGGCTAGAGAGTTTCTAAGATACCAAGTTACCAGGTTGCCAAGGAGAGATACAAGAGTCGCCAAGGGAAGAAAGATAAACAGCCGTCGTAACGGAGATCTCTCGCGTGGTGGTCGAACTCCCAAACCGAAATTCCGTTGTTTGTTGTATCGCAATCGAAATATATTACCTTTTACCGTATCTTAATTACTGTTGTACTTCTATGATCCCACATTACAGTATAATTATTCACAAAGTATAATAATTATGGCAGTATAAAAACATTGCATAGTTGAAGATATATTCACAATAGAATATAATAATAAGATCGGATAATAAAAACCAATTTTCGAACAGAAAAGTTGATTAATAAAATCGAAAAACAACTTGGACGCGTGAGCTTTTTTTTCTTGCTCACCAGTTGATTTTTCAAATGTATTCTTAGCCGATGCTAAAAAAGCTTTTGGTGGGCGTGGTATCGTTTGAGCTTGGAAAATTTCAGCAAGGCGTTCTCTTCCGGATTGCTCAAGGAGAGAGGAAGAGAGAGAGAGAGAGAGAGAGAGAGAGAGAGAGAGAGAGAGAGAGAGAGAGAGAGAGAGAGACAGAGAGAGACAGTTAAAATCTCGCGTATGTTAATCACGTCTCGATCCTCGCATAGTTGCAGGACCCGAGCATTCTCCATCCCTCTCTTGGACGATGCGCGCACGCGGCTCAACCCTATCTCGTTAATTCCTCGAGGGGCCTCTTACAAGTCCGGTATATGTGGCCGTATAGTGTTTCCTCTCTCTTTCCCTCCCCCTCCCCGTCTCTCTCTCTCGCGCGCGCTCGCTCGATGCTGGTGAGCACGCGCCTCCTCTGCAATTACCGAACAGGAGTAACTAACGATTCAACTCGAGTCGTCTCCCTTCGTTCTTCTTCGTATACGAATACATATACCATAGTCCTGTGAGTATGCGGTATCGACATCCTCTCACTATCACTCTCTCTCCCTCTCTAGCTTTCTTTCTCCTTCTCACTGTGCTTCTCTGTCCCTCTCTTCCGACCTTCGCCTCTGTCTCTCTCTCTCTCTCTCTCTCTCTGTGCTCCTATTTCCTCCCTTTCTTTCTCTTCTATTTCTAACTTCACTTATTTTCTCTCTAGCTTCTGCTCTTTCTTTTGCTTTAGACTCCTTTTTTCTCCCGCTTCCTCTCTCTCTTCTTCCGAACCTAGGCATAAATATCAGTATCAATCTTCTATGTTCCATGTTCCATGTGGTCTCTCTCTCTCTCTCTCTCTCTCTCTCTCTCTCTCTCTCTCTCTCTCTCTCTCACTCTCTCTCACTCTCGCTCTCTCTGTCCACATGTACATCCACTCAAACTCCCCTTACAGCCTACCGCACTAAACTCCCTCTATGTACACGTAAGCAAATACAACCAGGATTAGTCATCACGAATGCAAAACGATCGTGCGTTTGCAGAATAGATTCACCAAATATGGACCAATGACTTGTTCAACTCGTTATCCTCCCGCAAGCAATCACTCTTCCGTTCCTATCTGTACAAATAATTTCACGAAAATACCAATGCCAAAATTGAAGTCACGATCAAGTGGACCGATCCTAAGAGCAGTCACGACTGTGCCGCACTCGTGGAAGAAATTATTTATGTATGTGTGTGTGTGTGTGTGTGTGTGCGTGCGTGCGTGCGTGCGTGTGTGTGTGTGTGTGTGTGTGTGTGTGTGTGTGTGTGTGTGTGTGTGTGTGTGTGTGTGTGTATTTATATATATATATATATACACATATATATACATAAATAATTTCTTCCACTTATATATATATATATATATATATGCACACACACACACACACAAAGCGACCCTTGAGTCATGTACTAAATTGACAAACGATCCGTCCGTATATATCTTCAAAAGTGGCAGGCTCCATATGGTATATAGCTATACATAAATATATTTGTATCAAACCGCCCCTGTCTCGCGTACTATTAAGAACGAAATCACCGTAATTAATTAACCACCGTCCACGTCTTTTGATTCGTTCGGTAAATAACCGTTCGCGAAGAAGAGGTCGAGATACTGTTCCCCCAAGTGAGGCTCGCGACCGTTTCCTGAGAACCCTTTCTGCAATTTCGTCCAGTCTACCTCAATTTCTCATAAAGTTTCTTCATTATATATATATATATATATATATATATATATATATATATATATATATATATATATATATATATATATATATATATATATATATATATATATATATATATATATATATATATATATATATATATATATATAAATTCAGGCTATCTTATTTGCTGCATACTCAACGGGCAAGGTTTTTATGCTCTTAAAATGACGGGTTTCAGAACCATCTGCATTTGATGTTAAAAGCACTGTCAATCTTTCTTTACTACGTTTCCCTCCATGGCTTGGTGTCTTCTTTCTCGGCTAAAGTTTTGTATGGAAGAAGATTGTTAAAAAGTTCCGTCTCATCTGTGTTATAAATATCTCTTGCATTGTAGTCCTTGATAATTCTTGGCAAATCATTGTTTTTCCAATGCTTGACAGTAGTTGCATCGACGCTATTAGCTTCGCCACAAGCAGTCCTGCCTGGTTTTGAAATTGATGGAGCCAACCACTTGATGCTTTGAAATCACTTGTTATGTTGTTTTCTGCAAATATCAAAGCTTTGTTGCTGCAACATCGAACCGCTAACGGGTATATTTGCAGCCCTTTTTTGTTGAAACCATTTTAGCAACGCCTCGTCCAAATCCGTGAATTATCCCTCTTGAGTTTGCATTCTCTCTTCATCCGTGGGTCCTGCCTTTGAAGTATGCAATCTGAACTCTGCTTCATGTCCGATAACTGTTAGCGTAGAATAAGGAATAGCAAGTCGCTTCGCAATATTGGTCTTGGATTCTTGAGGATTATGACATACCTCATCGAAAATTTCTTTTTTTTTTATGAAGAGATAGTAAATTTCTCTTTCATCTGCTGTACTAGCAAACCTTATACTTCACGTTGTGATTATTATGAAATAGTATGCACGGAAAAACGGGAGCATTCAACATAGTATGTGAGACTGAAGCATGTCGCTACCCGGGTAGAAATTTGAGTCGGGAAAAAGTACTGCCCCTGATCTGCCTTCCCTAGATAATGTTCGCAATGTAACGGGTCTAAGGCTAGGTCCTGATCCGCCGTTCCCTTTGTGGGGAACCGATCAGGAGCGGACCGGAGAACAAGTCGCAAATGACCAGGAAAGTTGTAGCGAATAGATCGCGAAATAACCAGGAACAAACGAGAAAATTAAAAATGACGTTTCAGCGTTTTTGGAATCCTTGAGGAGGTAAAATCGGGAATGTATTCAATTTAGTATTTTGACAACATATTGTTTGTTGGTTATCTACTTGCTAAGGTAGTATATGAGTGTATACATACGCTTGCTCACATTGCCTGATAGGCAAAGAGACAGGAAAACGTACACAGATCGCTATCCGAGCAAAAAAGGTCTAGAGTGCAAAGGATTATTTCACAAGTATCGCAAAATCATAAGCGTAAGTGCACGCTGGAAGCATAGCACTTCTGTAAGGTAAAGGTACCAATGCTCGGACGGTTAAGAGCATCCTTAGATTACAGTGCTTATTATTCATTTATGGATCGTTTAACACTAAAATGACCGGAACTAACGTCAAGCTTGTAAGTTCTAGTTTTTAAAACACATACAATAACTGCCGGAACGTTAAATATTTTTAGTTTTTATACATTTAAATCATACGTGATTTAACGCACACCGATCCCGATGCACGAACTGATACGGACAATAATATTGATACAATTAGTGAATCGGAAGATTCGGATCGAGTGTGCAAGGGAGTTCGAATGGAGGATTTTGATTTCTACGATGAATAGTTGGATGTATGCGCAGAAAAAAATTATGAAATTATAGCTGAAGTCCTTGCACCTGATTTGGATGAGGATGTATCATCAGGTGAGGCAGACAATCTTGCCGACCAAAAACCAGTTGAACTGTCGCAAACGTTGTCCGCACTCAAAATCACTAGAAGATACATAATATCGAAAGTTAGTTACCGGAGAAGACATGCGGATTCTTAGTGACTGTGAAAACTGATCAAGTCTCCTAATGTAAGTCTTCTCTCCTAATGTACGAGTGTTCTGTGACACAAAAAAATCATACAAGTAAAAAAGAATTTGTTCAACCCGTACCTTGATTTTATCCACTGTGAAACTCCGCAATCATACTATGTATCCATGTACTTAAGGGGCTTTACCAGTGTGCACGCTGAACATTTGGGTGATTTTCGGAAATTTTTGGAAGAAAAGTACTCAATAAAATGTTTCGGAAAATTAAGAATATATTTGGCTATATTTGAACTATATTACATAATTTTTTCATAGAAAAATATTGAGATCCAAGCGATTTATGAGCTGCCTTCGGAGGCGCAAAAAAAAAGTTCCTCCACTGCTGACATGATTTCGGTCGATTGACTAGCTGAAACCGAAAAAGGAAAAAATGTCGTTAAACTGGGAGGTATTTCCTGTACAATGACGTAGGATTTTCGAAAAATATCAAAATCTAACAAAATGGCGTAGTTATGAAAAAAGTCTGTTTTCTTGCCTATAAAATGGTCGTTTTTTTTCAATGCCAAATCGTCCATTTTCATTCAATCAAAAATATCCTACAACATTGTAGAGTAAATATATATTTAAGAGTACTCAGTTCAAATTTCCAGTCAATCGGATAATTGCTCTTTAAGTCACAATGTCAGCAAATTAAAAAAATCTCTGTTCGAGAAAAACTCATTTAAAGATTTAACTATCGGTTTTCGGAAGATAAAATTATATTAATATTAATGATATAAATGATAATGATATTCTTGAAAGTATAAACACTGGAAAGTATGACACTGGTATAGCCCCTTAACTGTGATTACATATCTCTTATTAATACGAACCTGTCTGTTATTTACTAGTCTAAAACTTCGAAGCTTAAATGTTACAACCTTCAATTAAATACTAGTCCTGAACGGAAATTCGAAAATTTGAGGTGGCTCATTACTAAGTTATTACCAATCAAATTTCCAATTGGAAAACCAAACATTAACATAATAGAGCTACTGCTATTGAAAAACATCGGGAATTATCGCCATTTTCAAAAGAGTTTCAGATACGTACTGTATTCCACTTCTACGTTATTCTCATGTATACATTATATTTGCTGTGCCCCTTGAAAAACGCATAACTAAAGTTCCATTGTGTTCCCGAAAACAATTAATAACACTAAAGTAAATAAATAAAAATACCGTTGCCCTCCAACGATGCAAATTAACGACTAAAAGTTTGCACCGGTAAAATATAACGGAAATGCATTCTTTTGAATTGCTCAAAAATGTTCTCACCGACTTGGACCACAAAAACTACTCGAACGTCTTGACGTATGTTCATCGGAGATCTACGACCTCATTTTGCAAAAAAGGTTTTTGACAATGCACAAAAAAACATCGTTCCAACCGATAGAACAAATATATTTTCGTACAGATGCGAAGCATAATCATTTAATCCTCCGTGTCACAATGAAATTTGGCATGACCTTTCGACTCGCACAATTATTCCAATTAAATACACACATGCATAGATATATATGTATATACACCCACTAGTATATGCCTTCGCATTTAGCAGAAAATTCGTTAATTCCCGAGCCCTTCATATGAGTGTGGATGAGTCGCGAGCCCCGCGCGCGTTATCGGTCCAGAAACGCTCGACATTTTAATTAAATCACTCTCAGCAGCAAACCGCACGTAAATTTTTGCATTGAAATTTTTCACGCCTCGCGTCTGGCTTCGCGAGCTTTAGTTCCCGTTTCCCCTCGTCCCTTCTTGTCATGAGCTTTTTGTTTTAACTTTCATGTGTAACCGTGGCTTTTCATCCCATGCATGCGCACTTTTCCGACCATTCTTCTCGGACACCGTACACGTTTTGTACATATGCACACACTTTTATATATATGTATATATATATATATATGTATATATATATATATATATATATATATATATATATATATATATATATATATATATATATATATATATATATATATATATATATATATATATATATATATATAT
This sequence comes from Ophion ellenae, assembly GCA_963210295.1. Lineage (NCBI taxonomy): Eukaryota > Metazoa > Arthropoda > Insecta > Hymenoptera > Ichneumonidae > Ophion > Ophion ellenae. The sequence continues at coordinate 64,786,328 of OY723386.1, forward strand.
ATATATATATATATATATATATATATATATATATATATATATATATATATATGGACGTATATAGAATGCGTTTTTCATTATTTCGCGAGATTCTTCCATTCGAAATCTCTCACCGCATCCTCCCTTCTCGATCCCTTCTCTTTTCGCTCCCTTTTCTTCGTTCGTATACAGATTTTTTTCCCAACCGTTATCACGTAAAATTCCTTTTTCTTCTCCTGTGTTTTTTTCCCTTTCTTCTTTATTATCACCATACACGTGTATTTTTGTACCTGGAAAATAGATATCTATATCTATCGTGTGCAGATCCATTTATGCGTTTGCGGCACGCACGCGACGTGCCGTGAACACGCGATTTCCTTTTTTATTTTCTCCCTTGATGCTCGGATTTCTCTTTCTCTCTCCCTCTCGTTTTCTGTCTGTGCTTACAGGCTCTTTCTCCTACTCTTCTCGTTTTCTCCTCGTAGGCGTCTATCGCCTCTTCCTTCTTCATATATGTTCCCTATAGACGCGATTTGGACGATTCGCACGGTGTGTGATGTGTGTGTGTGCAGTCTCGACAAAGCCACCCGGCATGTTTTCAGGACACTAGACTAGACACTGAGCTACTAAGAGAGAGAGGGAGAAACATAGAGGGGGGTGGGGGGCGCACCTCGGATTTCCCCACTTCGGAGCACTCGACACGCAAAAATGATCTTTATCCTTATTTCATTTTGTTATTGGGAGAACAGTTTTTTGTTCCTGCATGCCAGCCAGCTCCCTTCCATTTGTCTGCTCATCACTCGTTCATTTCAACTCCCATTACGACGTTGATAAGGACTACGGCAATGTAACGACACTAACGGAACTAATATTAATGATAATCGTAATGATACTAATTATTATTTTTATTATTATGACAATAATGATAATGAAGCCATATATTAGTAATATTACTATGGTGAAGACAGTGATAGTAACTATCATTATTATTATCCCCGATATTATAACAACCGTTGTCATTTTGTGTACAACTGTATGATTATCGCTATAATTAAATAATTAAATTATATTTCATCTACACTGAGAAAAAAATCATTGATCCAATATCATTGGTGTTATTGAATGAAATTTCGTTGATTCAAATGTAAAATTGTTGGTGCAAATAATCGGATTTATTAGTCCAAACAAAACGCTATTGACTTCAATAACGTGATAAAATTGAAAGTTTTTTTTTCATTCAAAAGATATATTGTTAGTCGACAACAATATATCATTGAAACTATCTAAAAAATTATCGCGAACAAATTATATAGTTTTGAATGCAATTTATGCAACGAACGAAAAAAGCGTTTCAATTCATAACATGAATATTTTTTATTCGAGTACACAAGAAAAATTGAATTTCGCTCGTTTGATTCAAATAAAATTTCCATTGAGTAAATATGTTATTTTATTGTTTTCACCATATCCGACATTGAATTAGTTAACAAAATTTTGTGACAATAAAATTTGTTTCTTGCACATTTGGTTGAAAAAATTCAACCAAAACATGGCCGAGCGCTGCCGAAATTATAGGAAACCCGTAGTTCTCGGAGTAACCGCTAGAAGCCGCACGCGCGCTCATTTCTTGTAAGCGTAGCGCGAACCGAAAATCTACTCAAACGCTGGAGAAACTCTAAAGAGTATCGCTTCTTGGCCAGTGGCTAAGATCAAAGTGTAGTATCTGTTCTAATTAGTTTAATATCTGATATTCTCTCCATGGATATTCCATTGGATATCTGATATTCTCTCCACTCTTATCGTGGCTGATCAGTCTAATGCTCACTTTTTATTCAAGATTTAAAACAAATTGAAAAACTTACGTCCCATGGCATATTTGTTTCGATGCAGTAAAGGAATAATTAATTCTATTGATTATATTGTTGTACGAACAAAAAAAAAGTTTGTAGCAACCGCTTAATTATTTCATCCAATACATCTACGGATTGTATATAGAATGATTTCAATAGAATATAATTTTATTTGAAGGATAATGTAGATATTCAGAGAACAGAAGAGTTTTTTCAAATAAAATAATATGTTATTTAAATCAATCACATTTTCCAATATTTTATAGTATGGTAACAATCTCATATACCGGTGGCACTCCGCAGCAGCACATTTATTTGGATCAACCAATATATTTTTTTGATTCAATTGGGTTTTTTTCTCAGGGTATTCCATATTACAATAACAATAATAAAATTAGAATTAATCTCTTCTATATTATTATTATTATTATTATTATTATCATTATTATAATGCTACATTACTAGTGATTAAATATATTATTGTGTTCGTTAGTATGACAATCAAAATAAAAATCATAGTCGTAGCGATGACAGCTCAGTTATTACGCTTTTCCATAGTTTTTATATGTCACAAATGATATATATCCCTTATTATTGTTTATTGTCTTTTATAGCGAAGTTGCTTCCAGATATGGACCTCTAATGTTCGCATAAGAACTGCAATACAAAGAACCATTTTTATTCATTTTCTTACGTATCATTTAGCACTTACATATATGTATGAGTGTGTGTCATAGTAAACCTTTTAAATCTCTATATAGGTTACGCCTCTTTTCCTCCTTTCCGCCGGTTATTGCTCGTACACACATACGCGGGAGTGGCGAGTCACGGACCGCATACGCATTTTATATCGTACGCACACAGAAGGCCAGTCACGACTACCGGCTTTGAATAAATTACGATCGTTTTATGTATGGCACATAAGTAGACGGAGGGGAAACCTTTTAGGTTTGGGGCGCGACACTTGCGAAAATTCCGCGTATGTACGAGTTGTGAGATGGGTATGCGCACACACATGAGCGCGACGAGACGCGTGTACGCATGTCGCGATTGCAGTCAATCATTTATTTCCGGTTCCTTTGTTGTCTGACGGCATACGTCTGAGAAGCATTTTTCATCGCTTCTGTTCATCCTGAGATTCTTCTTGTTCTCGTGATCTGCCGAAAATTCGTATAGCAACGGATATATATATATATAGTAATCCCCCGAAAAAAATGCATGATAACTATCCGAGGAAAAATGCGGTGCGTTTCGCAACCGGGATTCCAAATCCTGATGTAATGACATACGATACAGATGGAACTTGTTTTGATGCAAGATTCTTAATACAGATCGCTAATTCCACTCTGTCTTTCCATTTGCTTGATGCTCGCGTGTGGATTTAGTGCAGCCGAAGCTAAGATAGCAGCCGCATTATTGGCATTAACAATTGGTCGACGTTTGACTCGTGTTTGTTTCACTGTACCCAAGCGACAGAAACGGTCAAGTAAAGGCCATGTGCGATTTTTGTTGCTTATCCGGATAACGAGCCGCATACAAATCTTGGACGTTTCTGTAATATTTACGGCATTCCCCGAGCACCATCAACGTATTAAAAGATTCTCGAAAATCCTTCATTTTCGCGTTCCGATGTACTCACATTAGAAGGCAATGCGTGACTAACTGATATGTCAACAGAAAATGCGTACTTGCTGCCGATGAGAAACATTGGTATCGTAAGAAATGAAAACAACGATCAAACAAGTGTTTACGAGTCGAGGGTCATCACTTCGAGCATCTCCTGTAGGTAGACCCAAACCAAGGTTTGGGTCTATTAGTGGATCCTTTGAAAGTGATTATTCCGATATTTTTCGATTTTTCGACTATTTTCATACTTTGCATGACTAGAATGACCTTGTGTTGTAGGTCGCTGAATTCGTCTTAAAATCGGTAATAATTTCATCGAAAAAAATACATGGTTCTTTTAAAAAAAGTGGAGTTGTGAAGTTGGTGTTTTATCTGTAGAGGCGCTGTGGAGGCGTCTCCACCGATAAAAAAAAATAGGGTGGTCCAGTATGACGGCCTTCCCGAACACTTAAACTTTTGTCTGAAACATTTTTAGATATGATCGATAGTTTGAGCGCTATTGCTCTATAACACTTTATGTGCCTTAGCCTGTATATGGGACACTTGATACCTTTCTCTTCCTCTCGTTTTGGTGGTATATTTACAACATTTATAAACTAACCTTAGTCGTTATTATACTGCTTATTCCCAATGAAATTCCACGTCATTCAACGACAAGACATTTAGTATATTATATTAAGTAGGAATTAGTGGTAAAAAACAAAAGGGGGGATCTACAGTCTGCTCCACTCGATAAATAACTTTAAAAAATTGTAGTCATTGAGTAAAAAGTTTTAGACAAAAGTTACCTATATTGTTGAATGAGAATGAAGCTGAAATTAAAAACATTGGTTTCCGTTTGGAAAACTTGAGTTGACCTTGAAAAAACCTAGAAAATTTCTACTAAATGAAAATATCCAACAACATGATTTTTGTTCCGTGAAACTATGAAACATGTGTTGAAAACTATTTTCCCTGAAGTGCATACCTCTCGAGATATTACGTTACGCCAAATTTAATGGCACAATCTGTATCGAGCACTTAATCGGGGGCGATAATTCGAAGAAAAAAAAATGTAGTCGACATAGTAATAGTGTTTAATCTTTTTCATCACTGAAACCTCTTATCGATCTCCGTGAACAGTGGATCATTAATTATCCGAGAACTGCGCAAGGGATCGCAAAGAACTGTGGGGGAAAAAACGAAAAAAAGGTGCAGGACAAGGCACGGCAGTAGGAAGACGAGAGCAGGAGGAGATGAGCTCGTTTGGCGCGAGACACAATTATTAACCGTCTCATTTTTCAATATCTTAATCTTGCGTTCGCTTCTCCTCCTCCCACCTGCAACTTTGTCGCGTTGGATTTAAATTCCTAGGCTTTCGGAATCTTTATTTTTCTTTTTCTTCCGTTTCCCTTCCCTCCGTTCTTTTTTCATTTTTTTCGACTAAAGCGCGGAGGGTTGAACGTGCGATCACGGTCGAGTGTCTCGAGTCAAGGCGAAAGGAGAGAAGAAGGCGTCGTAGAAGGAGAAGGACGGGGAGAGAAGAGCGGAGAAAAAAAACCCGAGAGAGTTCTCAGCCAGCCGTGAAAACTTTAATTGCGCATGAACGGGTGGCGAGCTATATTGTAAGGTAGAGAGAGGGGTGGAGAAAATGAAACAAGAGAGAGAAAAAAATGTACAGAAAAGAAGATAAAGAGAGAAGTAGAGAGTGAGAGAGAGAAAATAATCACAAGCAGAGAGTGAGAGAGGATAGGAGAGAGAGAAAAAGAAAGAGCAAGGTAGAGGGAGGGTAAAAAGGTGAGAAGCAGAGAGAGGGGGAGGGAAATAAAGGGAGAGATTAAGAGAGAGAGAGAGAGAGAGAAAGAGAGAGAGAGAGGGAGGAGAGAGTGCGAAAGGTATGAAAAAGTAGCTTCAAGAGAGGAAGAAGATGATGAGAGAGAGCAAGACGAGAGGAAAAAAGAGACGATGTACAGGCGCACCCGCGTAAATTTTCGCTTCATCGAAGCTCGTTGAGCTTAACGCGGCGTAACACGCCAGTCTGCTGCTGCTGCAGCAGCAAAGGCGGTCGTGTGCCATCAGCCTCATCCTCTTCCGTGATCCCACACTCGTATATCCACCACCCTTCCTCTCCCTGCCAACTTTCTTCGTTTCCTCCTCTCTCTCTCACGTGTAGCGAGTCGGCCCTTGAATCTTTTTAGCTCCTTTTTTGCCTGCCCTCGCGATCGACTGATCAAAAGTGGTGTCTGTTAAAAAATCTGGTCTTTGGGTTGTCGACCCATATTTGCTTGATCGGAGGGAATCTTGACCGCCTGTGGTTTCTGGATAAAAATCGCATTCTCAGCGTATACAAGGGCTGGGAAAGATGGAACTAGAAAATTTGTCACCAGCAATTATGCATCGAATAATAGCAACCTCCAGTCGAATGCTAGTACCTAAATTTTAAGTGATGAGTTCAATCAGTGCACATCACTTTAAAGCTCGATATTCCGCAAACGAGGCTCGAAAATGAAAAATGTTCAATGGAACCTCAATTTCATTTTGGGCGACTTGTCCAATGACCCTCCACTGATAGGGGGGTGCGAGAGAGAAAATTCGCTCCCCTATACATAGGGGATTGAAAATATGAAAATCTCTGCAACTTGTATCTTATTAGAGATTTAAGACTTTAATTGGTGCAAAAAGGGCTCTGGATAATAATGAAAATATAGAAATTAATAAACTACAAGGAAGAAAAGATCGCTGCCTTCCAACGATCCAAACATCAACGTCATTGCTCGTCATCGCATGCAAACCAGGCGCGAGTTTGCGCTTTTGTTGTTTATGATGCGGCGAACGACGTGACGAATTTGCCATCTCGCCGCGTCACCAATATCGCGCCCGTGGCGCACCAGAGCTCGGAAAATCCCGGGTGAATGGCACCTTTGTGAGAGATCTTGCTGGTGTTTATGGGCACGGCCTACCGCGCGATTTCCCACGAGAAAAGTAGCATCATCGTCGTCGTTTCGCATCATTCTTCCATAGTAGCATTCTTTTGAATATTTTTTTGCGCTTTTTTCCCTCCTATTCCTCCTCTTTCGCCACTTCTTATAAATTACATTTTGCACTGAAGATAATTATAATTGATGTCTCGCTTAACTACAGTTGGGAAATACGTTCCATCCCTGCCCCAGTCGCCCGCCATCCTCCGTCAATTTGCCTCTCTCGTCATCCCTGGGGTGTATAAATAAATGAATAACTAAGCACCTATATTGGGTGATGCATATGAATCTATCCATTTCTGAGCAGATGACAAGATTTTGTCTCGGTAGCAGTTCGACGAACTGTTTCATTTAAAGTATTGGCCATCGGAAGAGACAAGCTTGGGTCATCTTGCGGCCAACAATCGGATTCCACGCTGGAAGAATTCGGTTTTTTTTAGAGGCAATCCAGTAATTGACCCATTTTTTGACACCTTCCCGTGCAGAAATGTGACCAGGCATTCCCTACTTTGTGCCCGGCCCTAACCGGACTTGCTTGTCTGATTTACCTGAATGGACCCGCCCATGGAAAAACCGGAAAGATCGCAAAATCGTTTTTTTACGGCTTCCCCTCTATGTTTGGAAATTGCAATCTTCTGGCCGGGATACAGTGCGAGCAAGTAAATTTTCACATAATGTCTACCCGGCCAGAACATTGACATGTTCTGAAAAGTGGAGCCTGTCTTTGAGAACTAAAGAAAAGCGACTTTGCTTTTCACCTCATCAAAGATATTTATAATTCATTGGGATGAAACTGATACATCTGTTGTAATTCTATTCATCATTAAAAGCATTCATTTCATCCATGATAATCGACGAGGATAACAATGCTTATCATCAATGCCGGGAATACGATAACTAATGATTCGAGCATAAAGAATAGCCAAAATATTTAATGAGGTAAAAAAGTAAAGCAGGTCATTCGTGGTTTTTGAACGTCTTGTTACCATGTTGGGAAATATCAATGTTCTGGCCGGGAAGATTTTACCTGAACGTATTGCGCCAACAATCCGCCAGGTGGCTAGAAGCGAAGCGCTTCGCGTAAGCAAGGTACCATGGTACGAGGATAAAAGTTCGTCCTGTGAGTTGTATCACGTGCAGAAGTGCTATGCTTACAGCACGCACTTACGCTTATGATTTAGCGATACTTGCGAAATAACCCTTCGCATTCTGGGCCTTTTCCGCTCGGATAGTGATCTGTATATGTTTTTCTGTCTCTTTGCCTATCAGAAAATGCGAGCAAGCGTATGTATACCAGGTGTAGAAGCATGAAACCGGAACTTCCCTATAGATGGTGCTAGCCATCAGTTTAGGGACCGTAAGATCGCTTCTGCAGTGCCATCATCTCCCTCTAACAGCTGACGAAGATTTTCAACACACAACAACCCAAGTTCCCTACACCGTTATATTTTTCTATAACTTTAAACATGTCAAGTTTTGTGCCTACGAACTACGATTTGCGGATAGCATTGGTTTTCTGTTATCATTTCGCAGACAAAAGTTCGCAGAAAAAAAGTTCGCAGACAACGAATGCAAGCCTTATTGAATGAAGATGATACTCAAGGTCAACAAGAATTCGCGGATCAATTGAATGTGACGCAGAAAGCCGTCTCCATTCGTTTGAAAGACCGGAATATGGAAATAGGCAACACAAAGTCATTTTGCTCCATGATAATGCTCCATTACACACAGCAAAACAGGTCAGGGAAACGATCGAGGCGTTCAGTTGGGAAATACTAGCGCATGCGGCTTATTCTCCAGACTTGGCTCCGTTCGATTATCATCTATTCGCATCAATGGGACACGCTCTCGCTAAACAACGCTTCAGTTCGTATGAAAATTTACGAAAATGGCTCGACAACTGGTTCGCTTCAAGAGAAGAACTGTTTTTCTGGCGAGGCATTCCTAAACTGCCGGAGAGGTGGGAAAAATGTATAAATAGCAATGGAGATTATTTTGAACAAAATATTTTTTATCATTTTCAAACAGACGTGTAATTTTTACAAAAAAATCCGGTTTCACACTTCTACACCTGGTACACTCCTATACTACCTCAGCAAGTAGATAACCAACAAATAATATGTTGTCGAAATACTAAATAGAATACACTCCCGATTTTATCCACGTTTGTTCCCGGTTATTTCCCAATCTATTTCCTACAACTTTCGCGGCAATTTACCGCTTATTTTCCAGCCCGTTACTGATCAGTTCTCCAAACAGAGAACGGTGGATCGGGACCTAGCCTTAGACCCGTTACATTGCGAATCTATTCCAGGGTGGAAGGCCCGACCAGAACCTGATATATCTAGGGAAGGCAGATCAGGGGCAGTACTTTTTCCCGACTCAAATTTCTACACGGGTTAGTACGACGTGAAGTGTTGAGTCGTAAGCGCTGACTGCATCGAGCTGAACAAATGATAATCGGAGGTAGCGTTGTCTGGAAAATATGGCCGGTGAGGTAGGATTTCCCAGCTCACTCCTTTTAAGTAGGTACTTCTTAACTGGTTGAGCAACATGGGACCTGGCGTTGTCCTGCTGCAAAATCAGCTTGCCATGGCGACTCTCCCATCGCGGTCTCTTCTCGTGCAGAGCTCGCTTCAAGCGCATCAGCTGCAGTCGATAACAATCCCCAGTGATGGTTTTCGACGCCTTCAGCAGCTCGTAATACACGACAGCGCTCTGGGTAGTTTTTCGCCGTCCTTGTTATCGATAGAGAAATCACGACTTTGGAAGCGGCGCAACGACTCTTTGCACCGTTGTAATCGATGCAGCATCTTCGGTGTACACTTGCTCTAGCAAACGATGCGTTTCCGCGGCCGGTTTCTTTGTCAGGAAATGATGGACGCATAATTTGCCGCAAATGTGACTTGTTTAAAAGAAAACTTGCTATTGGGAAAAAAAATTAAGATCGATGATGTTAACGCGTCACACAAATGTCACCTATGGTGTTTTAGTGGGACTGTATGGAGCTATCGTCGTTCGTATTAGCCACTTTTAATTCGAGAAAATAGTGTATCCAACGCCATCTATTACCAGCAGGCGGTTTCATATGCAGCCGCCTAAAATATACTACATTGGCAAAAATTAAGTAGCCACCTTCCCATTGATTATATTTTGTATCGTTTTATGCATACTTCATATATTGTAGTGCTGTATAGATACATACAGATATATATATATATATATGAATGCAAAAGCATGCAAAACAAAATTGAAGGCATGACATTAAAGACATGATCTCCAGATTTATTCATCTCTCGATGCACCTCGTTATCCTGGTCTCTCTTCCTCTCTCTTGCCTCTCTCTCTCTTTCTCTCTCTTTCTCTCTCTCTCTCTCTCTCTCTCTCTCTCTCTCTCTCTCTCTCTCTCCCATCTCTCTCTCTTATTCCGTCCCTCCTTTCTCCCGTCCTGCACATTCTCACTCAACGTAATTGATCGAATTTTCCTCACTCCAACGAGGAGCCACACAAGACACGCGATTACCCGACTGCCCCGTCAATTCAATACTACGAGCACATGGCAAATTAATTCGACGGGGGATCAACGAGGCCACGTATACCCACGTACACCCCCAAATTCGTATTGTCACGAGCAAAATTCGGATCCGTCGGTTTGCGTCGGTGAAAAAAAAAGATGTAAAGCAAAAGAAAAAAGAATATGCCATGAACCATTTCAATCAATTATACCGATGTCGCTATCCGGTGGACCCGTTTTACTCACGATCGGGTGCACCTACACGATTTATATGCGATATCCATATACCATCCCCACACTCTTCAACTCCACCTACCCGCTACCCCTTTCCCCTGCCCGAGCTCTTTTTCCCTTTTTCGTTCCACATTCCCTTGTCCCTTTATCACGCCCTGGGCGCGTTGTTTGATGCATATATGGGAGACAAAAGCGAGCGATGCGCGACCGGATATAAAGCCGCCGTAGTAGCGATCAAACCGACAAATTGATCGGAATTGTCGTATCAGAGCAATATGAATATATATCTGTGTATATATATAGACCGCTGAACACTAACGCTTGGGTCAAAATGTCCACGGCTATCGTGCCCGATTCATTCAATCATTACTAATTCGATTAACGCGCTTGCATCCGCAAAAAACCTCTCTCTCTCTCTCTCTCTCTCTCTCTCTCTCTCTCTCTCTCTCTCTCTCTCTCTCTCTCGCTGTCTCTGTCTTTTTCCATGTGAATGAAATGTACAACTTTTGTGGCCGAATCGCCTGCCAAACAAAGCTGTAACGCGCACACAAAAAACACGTCCTCCATGCCCCTCTGCATCCTCCATTGGGTACGTCAGAAGTATATCGGTTTTTGTGTCGTCCGGGATATTCGATTTCATCAATTTCGCACATTTCCGTTCGATCGGTTGTGCCAGCAATATCAGTTTTTTATATCGTATGGGTTGGGAATTTTACAAAATGACTGTGGGTATACGTGACATAATTAACAAAATTATCGCAGTTTTGTCTACGTTGAATGATGATTTGAGGTTTGGATTAAAAACTAATACGCATTCATTGTTAAATTCATTAGTATTCATGGGGTTGAACTTTGCAATTGGTATGCAACGAACATTCTTTTCAATTCCTTATCTATCTATTATTATGCAAAATCATTATATCTTGTATGTTTACGTTGTAGGTCGCGGTGTAAAGATTCTAAAAATGTCCACGTGATTATCACAGCTTACATCTGCGAAAGAAAATTTGAGAAATTCGGCAAAAAATATTTCGTTGTATACCAACTATGCAAACTTCATAGTCTTGAGTATTCTTAGTTTTTCTATTATATGTAGTTTGTGATAATATAGTTGTATGTATTGTTTTTTTTATTAGAATTATATAATAATTATTTAGTTGGTTATTTATTTCCAGGTATGGCCTTGCCGGTTTTTACAAAGTTCTTCCCCCCAAACATTAACCCTTTATACCACCGTGTGACAGTTCTGTAACAAATTATCTGAGTCCTCACAAATTCCCATATTAAAATTTAATCCCATTTTAAGGGGTCTTCTCACTTTAGACTCTAAAAAAAGGCTATTTTTATGAGTTTTTTTGATAGGTTCATATTATAGATATTGATATAAAAGTTGTTACACTTAATAAATACACTTTTGAAATCTATTAAAAATTTTTTTTTTAAGTTACTATTTATAGACGAAAACGGTAGTTAAAAAAATGTCCTAAAAAAATTGTAGGTCTGCGGTGTTAATGAAATCTCGGAGATACATCATCCGAAATAAAAAAATCAAACCTTTTTAGATTCAGTATGTTAATGGCTATAGCGCATATCATACGATTTTTTATATGCGCAAAAATAACAAAATGGCGGACATTTGTCGCAAAAAAATAGTAAATATCAACATTTAAGAAAATCCTTGATATGCGTTATAGCTATAGTTGTAAAGAATATGCGGTTAAAATTTCATGACATAATTTTAGTAGTTTCGAAGATTTTATCCACAAGCCATCGTAAAACATTGTTTCGAGAAAAACACGTTTAAAGTGTGATCGGCTTACACAAATACATTTTTTTTTTTTTTTAAATATATTCCGAAAGTGTATTTGTAAAATGCAACAATTTTTCTATCAATATCTATAATATAAACCTACCAAAAAATTCATGAAAATAGCCTTTTTTAGCGTTTAAAGTGAGAAGACCCCTTAAATCAATGTCATGCGACGGTTACAAACCGTTCTATACTTTTTTAAGTGCAATTCATGCAAACTGGATGGCGTTAGTTGGATCAAAATTTGTTTCAAGTTCACTGATCGCGAGATTGCAGAATTCGAGTGTGCGTGAAGTTTGCGAAAATCGAAAAAAAAAATATCAAAGCGACAAACGGTGTATGGAAAATGTCGCGTCCCTTTGTGCTACACAAGCAAAACAACTGCTTCTACGCATTTCATACATCATAAAGGATTGTTAAGACACAATGTAACATTTCTGTCACACTCCCTTATTCGTTTTATAACTAGCCTCCTGATTTTTCAAAGAAATAAATAATACGCGTTTTTTTTTCATTTATTAAAACCTACCATAAAGTCAACTATTTTTACATTTTTACGTTGTTGACTTATGAAGGGCTACTATCTTTTTACACGTTCCCATTGCTATCATTAGTTTACATACCAGTTTTTCTTTTTGGCATTTATCTATAGTTCTTCCTCCTTTCTCTTTATGCTTTCCTTTCTACCATGCACTCGAACAGTCTCGCATACTCGCACAATTCTTTTAGCGGTTTTCCTCCAATTCCTCTATTATTCTTCGCTATTTTTCCATACCACCTACCACTTCCTCATTAACTTTTTTCCAATTTTTCCACATTCAAATATGTGTCCCAAACTTTCTTCTCTTTGTCTGCAAAACCGACTCAGGGTATCTTCGTATCCCTCGTTCCCTCCTTTTCCTACAGGGTGTCCAATAGGAAGTTGCTGAAACTAATCAACTGTCATTTTAAAACACGTGCACAGAATCAGAAAAGCCAAATTGCTTTAAATAGAGGAAACTCTGCAGTTTTAAACGCACATAAATAAAACCCAGTCAAATATTTTTTATGTCAATTTATTACATCTTATAAAAATAACGAAAACGTACAGTGATTAATGATAGATATTTTTGAAGTGCGAACCGTTTGATTGTACACAAAAATCAATTCTCTTTTGAAAACTGTGCCCAACATATCGTTCGTAATGCCGCGAACCACTTCCTGGATGGCCGCGATCAGTTCATCTACTGTGCTGGGGTTTTTAGCGTAACAATGATCTTTAATGTAACCCCACAAGAAAAAATCACAAGGGTTCAGGTTCGGTGAGTACGGAGGCCATTCTAGTCCGCCTTGAGCAAATTTAGGGTATCCCAGACCGATTACTCGAGTCCCATATACGCGATGAATAGCTTCAAACACCTCATGAGTCCGGTGCGGCGTCGCTCCATCTTGCATGAAGCAAAATTTTTTAACCAGTCCCTTCTTTTTTGCATAAGGGAAGAATTTCGTTTCCAAAAGCTGTTTGTAACTCTCTCCTGTTACCGTAGATTCCAAGAATTGCAAATAAATTCCTTTTACTGAAAACGCTGCCCATGCCGTTACTTTCTGTGGATCAAGGGACTTCGCTAGCGATATGTTGGGATTTTCCGTTCCCCAAAACCGGTAATTTCGCTTGTTCACGTACCCATTCATACAAAAATGTGCTTCATCGGAGTAAATAATCAATTTCTCATTAAGTTCTTCGGCTTCAAACATTCCCGTAATAGTGTTACAAAATTCGATGCGTTTCGTCATGGCATGTTCAGTTAACAATTGATGAGTGCTTATTTTATACGGATGAAACTTTTAAAAATATTTCAAAATGTTGGGTAATGATGATTTGGTTATTTTTAATGCTTGAGCAGCTTTCCGAATCGAATCATTTGGATTTTGTTTGAAATAATTCTCAACTTCGTTGATCTTCTCTGGTGTAGTCACCGTAGCAGATGGACCTGGCAACTCGTGTCTACGGTTCTGGAGTGTACCATACTTCACGAAGTTATCGATTATCCTACAAAAATTAACGTAAAATTACTTCAATGCAGTTTAATTGAATTGAAACACAAGTTGTGTGATAGATGAATATGAATAAATATTCAATTCTTACCTTTTCAGAGTGTTTTTGCTGGCAACTCTATGAGTTCCAAACTTAGTACGAAACCCTCTATACGCATTACTATAAATTTTTCCCCTCGAGAAAAAGCACTCAATAAGATATACTTTTTTTTCCATGGTGAGCTCACTTATTTTGACGCGCGCGTACTTGCTTCAACCATGGCTGGAATAAAACTGCGGGGCCTCAGGTATGCGCCTTAGAAAAAGGGAACCCTATTGAATTCATGGAGGGAAGAGACACTTATTTAGTTTTAGCAACTTCCTATTGGACACCCTGTATATTTCCGCTTCTTAAGGGAAGGTTCTGCCTTGTTGGGCCAAAAAATGTTCGATTTTTCACCAATTTTTTATGCGAAAAGTATTAAATATAGAAAGTTGATATTTGGTATGTTGACCAAGCGGTCTTTATTGAACATCAAAATATTTTTTTAAGTTTGACAAAACATGATCAAACTTTAAAAAATATTTTAATGTTCAATAAAGACCGCTCAGTCAACATACCAAATATCAACATTCTACATTTAATACTTTTCGCATAAGAAATTGCTGGAAAATCGAACATTTCTTGGCCCAACAAGGCAGGACCTTCCCTCAACGTTGCTCATGGTTCTTTGGTTCTTCTCTCCACACCCTTCTCTTCCCAATGATCTTCCATTTCCATACACTTTTCGCTATTTGTATGCTCCCTGCGATACATTGATTTCTCAATTTGTATCTCCCGGTCCACACTATAATTATATATTTTTTCTGATTATTATTTCTATCATAATCAGGCACTGTAATGTTATCTTCAAAACACACGCTTAGTATTGAATATATATATATACTTTGCAATTTAATCAACATTTTTATCTTCACATTCTATAATATATAAAATTATATTATAAATTCGTACATCTGTACATATATACTCAGTAGCCTATACAAGTGCAATCTTGTACTATGCCCGTGTATACAGATCGTGCAGGAAATGAGGAAAGAAGTATAAGGAAATGTCTTGTAGTACACAGTGCACCGGAGTAGAGTTGTTCCTACAGGGTGAAAAAAAGGAAAGTAGAAAACTAGTAAAAGAAAGCGAATAAGCGGGAGGTCGGGTTGGGGGTGCAATTTCTGCACGTGAGTGCGTGTGTGTGTGTGTAACCGCATAGGTATAGCCCGTGTCGAGGCCTGGGAAGCCCGAGGGCCTCGAGCGTTGTGGGGCTAATTCGCGCAGGGTTTTGCGGACTTCTCTCCCCAACTTCTCCATTGCCATTTCTTCTCTTCCAATTTCATTCCTTTCGTCCATCCACACACATGCCTATTTATATGCGGTGTGTATGTGTGCATGTACATATACATGTGGACATTCAATATATATATATATATATATATATATATATATATATATATATATATATATAGGGTGGACCAAGAAGCGACGTCCAAAAGGAAAATCTGGATGCCTATCCGAATCACCCCCAAGTATGTTCTACGACCTTTTTTACTCTGCGACTAAAAATATATATATATTTTTCTCTTTTGTGTATGTACTTTCCTCACGATTTTTTAAATTAGTGCTTTCATTATAAAGTACACTGTTGAGCAATAAATAAATGACCAGCTAAACACATGCCTTGTATTATAATGAAAATTTTGAAAAAATATTTTCGAGAGGATCAGTCTCTAAAGTTCAGATGATTAAAAAAAGACTTATACTAATCTAAACGACTGCCAATTGCTTTTAACCCTTCGTCGACACATTTGTATTTGGCCACGATTTTGACACACTGGGTCATTTTGACCCGGATAAAACTTCTTCCACCTGCCATTAACAAACCGTCGGTCAGTTTTTATTGGAAAAAAATAAGGGTTACACCTTAAAAAATTCTTAATATCGTTTAATAATTCTTAATATCTCTTAATAATTCTTAATATGTCTTAATGATTCTTAATATCTGTATAGTAGAAATTCGAAAAGTATAAAATTGACGTGTTGTCAAAAATTATTGACAACATGCCATTTTGGGAAAGTGAGCATTTCATTTCAAATTCGTCCGGGTCAAAATGACCCAGTGTATCAACAAAGGGTTAAAAACTTTCGAGAGGACAGAAATTCGAAAAAAATTAATACTTTTTTCTCCGAAGTAAAAAAGATCGTAGAACACACATGGGGATGATTCGGATAGGTATCGATACGAAGCATCAAGATTTTTCTTTCGGACGTCACTTTGCGGACCACCCTTTATATATGTCTATACAGATATACATATACATATATATATATATATATATATATATACACACACACACACACACACACACACACACACGCACACACACCCACACACACACCCACACACACACACACACACACACCCATATATTGAGTTTTCGGGTTTCCTGTCGCAGAAAGGACGAAACGGCAGGAACTCCGCGTTCCTTCGGCGAAACTTTACTCTCTATTGCTCTCGGCCGCGTAATCATTACGATTCCATTGTGCGGTGTTCACAGTATATATACGCACGCTTAAGAGTATAGGGGCTGCCGGGAAGAGGAGGGTGGAGGCGGTTTATAAGCTAGGTTATAGAGACGACGACGAAGACGACGACGCGACGGCAATTTCGATTGCTTTGCAAAACTCTTGGGGTAAAAGTTTTGAAGGCCACCTCCCCCCCCCCCTCTTTCCCCTCGCGAATTCTCGTCGTCGTCTCTCCATTTTTTTATTCAGACATTTTCGGCTCCTTTCACCTCGCGTACTCCAAGTACACTCACACACACAGAGCCACACACACACACACACACACACACACACACACACACACACCCAACACACCCAACACACACACACACACACATACAGAGAGAGAGAGAGAGAGAGAGAGAGAGAGAGAGAGAGACGTATCGGCACCGAACAATCTCTTATTCGTTTTCTTAGCTGAAAAGTTTAACATTCGCTCAAGCTCGGAAGGATCGAGAGAACTTGTACCATATAGATATATTTAAAAAGCCAAGCCAATTTTACAACCTTTTGATGTCCCCGGCAATTAATGACAGTAATGAGAACGACGATAGTAATAAGGGTAATAATAATAATGATAATCGCATTAATTATAATAATCGCGATAATAATGATAATGGTGATTATAAATAGCGACAATAATCATAATAATAAAAAAACAATCGTAAGCATAGAATAATAATAATTATTATTATCAATCATATCGAGCTTTATTTGCACAACTTTTTTAACAAGTTTTTTTTACAAAATGCTATTTTTTCTCTTACAACTACCTCAACTTATTTTCCACTCTGCATACTCTTTCCCTCGTCACTATCAAAATTACAATTCTTTTTAAATAGTAATAATAATAATTTTGGAAAATCCAAACTTTGAGAAAATGCCAAAAAAAAAAATCGCTTGATTAAAATTTCTAGGCTAGAATACTACCTCAATATTTTTTTATTCTTGTAATTATTGTCACTATAGTAGTTATCAAAATATGAAGATTTTAGGAATTATTGTTATTATCAACATCATTAATATACTTACGATTGTTTTTTATTACTGTAATTATTGTCGCTATCGTTATCAAAATATAAAGATTTTAGGAATAATAATAATAACGACTATTATTATTAGTATTATTATAACAATCGTAAAGGGTTTGAATTTAAACTGATTTGTGATAATTATTTTCCTATATATAAATATTTACTTATATGTGATATATTTTTTTACCTTATAAATATCTGTATAGCCCATTAAAAATATTATAATCATAATCATCATCATATTAATCATATTGACGCTAATAACAAAAACCCAAAGTATAATAATAAACGATCGAAATTGATTTTTTATCGCCACACCAGCTGCCTCATTCCGCATCCCTTGCACGTAATCGAGAGACATATATAATAACGATCGACCTGATTTTCGAGAACATTATAGAGCGAGACAGAGAGCACGCGTCCGAAAGACCCCCCGAAATCATTTAACTTCCTCAGCGACAAAATTTCGAAACATAAATTGCCCGCTACGGGGCGGGAATTTATAGCAACGAAGCTTGCAGCTTCGATAAGAAACATCGAGGGAGGAAGAAAAAAACAAAATAGAAAAAAAATTGCAGGAGACAGAGAGTTTTTCAGTCCAGCAATAAATATCCGAAGAGTATGAAAGGGAGATGATTATAACTGATGAGGAAGAAGAAAAATAAGAGGGGATTTATCGGTTTCTATCGCTGGAATTTGCTCCTTGTGTGGGGAACTCTGATAGCTTCCAACTTGTGTGGTTATAGAAATATATACAGGGTGGCCCGAAAAGTGACGCCAAAAGGAAAATCTAGATGCCTCGTATCAATACCTATTCAAATCACTCCCAACTATGATCGATCTTTTTCACTTGTCGAGAAAAAGAGGAATTTTTCATTTTTGAGCTTCCCAATATCACAAATTATTTTATTTTCTCTTTTGTATATGTACTTTCCTCTAAAAAGTTTTTAAAAGCAATTGGGAGTCATTTAAACTCGTATAAGCATTTTTTTGTATCATCTGAACTTTAGTGACTGATTTTCTCAATATTTTTTCCAAACCTTTGATCAAAATCTAAAGCATCAGCGTTAGTGTTCAGTTGGTAATTTATTTATTACTTAACAGTGCACTTCGCAACAATAGCTCAAATTTAAAAAAAAATCGCGAAGAAAGTACATACACAAAAGAGAAAAATAAAAAATTATTTTCTCCAAAAATAACAAAGATCGTACAGCATCCATTGGGGTGATTCGGAATGGCGTTGAAGTTTGCGTCGCTGGCACGCAACGACAATCCTTCTTCATTTTTTCATGTCTCCATTTTGATTACTATCTAAGCTTTTCTTTAGCAGTTTTAGGTTATGGATACTTAATAAGAATTTTCAAAAATATTTTTGTGGTATTCGTTCACTAAATGGAGCAAAAAAATTGTGCAATACGAAAAAAAAAATTCGTTGCATTCCAATCATGCATACTTTAATACCATCATTCGGATGGATATTGGTACAATGACGTTGAAGTTTGCATCGTTGGAATGCAACGATTTTTTTCTCTTCATTTTTACTTTGTTTATTTGCATCATTATTCAAAGCCTTTTTTGCGAATCGTGTTCATAAATCTCTAATAAGAATACGTGAAATCGTTTGAGAGATTTTTGCAGCCAAAAACGGCGAAAAAAAATTAAGCAAGTAGAGCAAATTAAGTTTTGTTGCATTTCAAAGTTGCAAACTTCAACGCCATTTGATACGAGGCATCCAGATTTTCCTTTTGGTTGTCACTTTTCGGGTCACCCTGTGTATATATATATATATATATATATATATATATATATATATATATATATATATATATATATATATAATATGAACGCCCGTTTTCCCTGCAGCTGCGAGCGCAAGTGTTTGCCATTAAATGAGGGATAAGAGGAGACGAATTCCACCAGTCCATCGGCGAATATCGACGAATGAATAAAAAAGAGGAGAGAAAAAAAAGAGGAAGAAAATGATGAGTCGGAGCGGCGATTAAAACTGCTAATTGGCAAATCGTGGAGATCCGAAGAGTTCCATTGTGTGGTATCGGCTTCTCATTGGTGCCCGCGCTTATCCTTTCGTTTATTTCAATTATGTTGCTGCGAGAGTAACGAGCAGTCTGTTCACTTACCCTCTAATTTACTTTTTTGTCCCACTCGAATAAATTAACTCGGATCTCACGTTATAAATGCTTTCGCAGTATGATTTTGTAATTGCCGGGCTTTAATAACGATTTCAATAATCGGATGAGAAAAAAGATTGCCCAGATTGTACGTTTATCCGCAGTGGATAATTCCATCTTTGTTTACGTCGCAAGAACGATCGAGATTGTCCTCTTTATGAAATCGAACGATCGACATTGTCCTCTTTAAGAAATCGATGTGGGTAAAACACGTTGTTTTTTTTTTTGTGTTTGGAGTTTATGTGCGAAAGTTTATTTGTGTAATTGAGAAATGGTTTTTCGTGCGAATTTAAATGTGGGAAGGAAACATTTTTTCTCGAGATTAGAGTTTGTGAAAAGAATAATTTTTTTCGTTCGAGAGTCGATTGTCAATATTTTATTCTGGTGAGAGTATTGGGATGTCGAGGTAAAGATTTTACATGCAATTAATGCATAGTCAGGCAAAGTTTTAGTCTTTTTTTTTAATTGAAAATTATTGATGAACTATGAAGTCATTCTTATTTAGAGAGAGTGCCGCCTTTGCTGCGAAGCCAATCGGTGCTTCTGGCAACTAGGAGAATCTTGAATAAAAAGTTTTAAAAATTACTTTTAGTATAATAATAAAACTTTCCTTTGGACGGATACTTTTGTGGAATTTTGAAAATCACGCAAATGACCAGCTGTAGGGAAAGAGTTCAAGAGAAGCATAGAAAAAAATGATCCGGTCATACGATAGAAAATGTTATAAACTATGTTCTGTCTGAATTCGAACCGAATCGAGAGATAGATTTTGATATATGACTTCAAACCTTTTGTAAAACATGTTTTCGAGAAAAACGCAAAAAACGGAAAAATTGCAGCAGGCAGTTCGCCGTAGCTCATTGGACGATCTGACTCTCCACAAAAAGCGTCACAACTCCATCAAACTTTTGAAACTTTCTCAACATCTTTGTTGCGAATTAAAGTCGAGACCCTAGGCTATGAAACTATACAAGAAAAAAATTGCATTTTCAAATTCCAAGCTTATGGAGACCCCATAAAACCACGAGAAAAAAAGTTTATCATATTTGCGAAAAAAAGTATTGTTTTCCTATATTTAAATTTACGAAACAAATCTCGTCTAATCGACTGACACATGTTTTTTTAATCCATTTGAGTTTACAATATTTCATTCCTATGTAAAATTACCAAAATACAAAAGAACTATAATACGAATAAAAAATTTACGAATCGAGCCTATTTAAATTCGCAATAAAAAAAAATTTCCTGCATTTGAATTTGCACACGTCAGAATTCGTCGGTTCCTCACACTTCGACAATCGCAATATTTCCAAGGCATCGAATCGCACCCGTATTACGTAACGCGAACCAATAACTAATATTAACGCCTCGACGAGTAACCACGTATCTTTTCCATACGTCGAACGGATCATGTGAAATTTTTCCACGCCAATGATTTCGAAGGAGCATCGTCGATTCGAATTTTTATGCCACCGAGGAAATCTACATTCGCATATATATATATATATATATATATATATATATGCATATGCGATGTCTCGTTCGAGGGTCCTGAGCGTTCGCGCGTACCGTGACACTTTTTTTGACATATGTCACGGTGGCTCGCGTCGAAGTGATGTGATTTTTCTCTGGCTCTTTTTTTCACCGACGAGGGGTGTAATCAAATATCTGAATTAATCCGAATTTTGAGATTGGCTGAATTCAACGATGAGATTCTGAGATTTCCCTTGTTTATTTTATTTCTCGCGTGATTTTCGATCCGCGACGTGAATCGATGACTGTAATATGAAAACGTGAGCATTATTGCAACCATTTTTTGATTGCAATTATTGCAACCATTTTTTGATTGCAATTATTGCAACCATTTAAGATTGATGCCGACTTTTTTATCGCTGAACTTTCGACTTCGAAAGTTCCACAAGTTCCGCTACATTTTTTTATCATCAGTCTCAACAACACGAAATGGTTTCTTGTGAAAAAATTGTATTTCAGTTGCGGTGTAATGATAATAGTTAAGATGCAATAAAAATATTAAAATAGATGAAACATGATATAATTATAAGAAATATAATATAGCTCTGATTAATAATAATAGTGCATCTATCACGCAAACATAACGCTCAGTAGACACACATGGGTCTGTGGTGTCCGGCCGTTTCTAGAAATCGATAGGTCCCAACGGTTAGTCCATGAAATAACAATAATAAAGATTTATTTTTATCCATCACCTAATACACGCTCTCTTTCTGTAGGTCTCAAACTACCCTCCTGAATTTTTTCATATTCTTCAAACGAGTCCAAGTATGGTAAAAAACGGTAGGAAACCGTTGACCCATGTGTGTCTAGGGAGGTGCGCCAATTATAGTGTGTCCACTGAGGAATAATAATCATTATGTACTATTAACATAATATTAACAACACTCAATATAATATTGCCTATTAACCATTGTCCATTAAAATAGCGGGTAACATATCACGTAAATAGCGGAAATAATGTAATAAAAAATAATGCCATTGCATCCGATAAAAAGTCTACCTTATCATGAGGTCGAAGATTGTATCGTTGGAATGCAATGAAAATCAATATTTCTGAATTCCTTAAATTTTTTATTGGCAGATTTTGTGGACAAAAATCCCTCAACCATTTTTAAAGGGACGACCCCACTGTGATGGGCCAAAAAAACATCGTTTTTCGATTTTTTTTGTGTACTAGATTATTTACTTTGGATTTGGGGAAAGGTATGTTATTGAGCATACATTGAACTTATATCGTGTAAACTTTGATTTAAAAAAAATACAAAAATGTCAACATTATTGAGGTATAATAGAACCTCTGTATAAAAAATGTAGCCCAACGGCCGGGTCGATAACTTGGAAATGGTTGGTCTGAAAAATGAAAATAAATAAGTTTTGTAATCTATATAAATGAAGTTCTCGTTGTACATAGCTATTTTGCAAAAAAAATCACAAAATGGTGGGTGTTGAAAAAAATGGGTAATTTGGCGAAATTATTACTTATATTCGGGGACTTAAAAATCACTAAATTTCAGAGGAAAAAAATGGCTACGTGCAACGATAGCTACTGCAAATCCGGATTTTTTAAAATCGAAAATCGGACAACCATAGCTAGAGTTATGATTCCGGTCAGGTCAAGAAAAGTCGTTTCAGGAAAAAACGCGATTAAAAGTTTCAGTACACGTAAATCATTGCTCTACCTGCGCTGAATAAATCGTCTGTCAGTTGGTCAATTTTCAATATTTTAACTTGAACATGTTTTCATGTATTCTTAAATATGTATACTTCGAGAAAATGCAAAAAAGTCGATTTTTTTACCCGTCACAGTAGTGTCCCGCCTCAAGATATTCATTTAAGCGATCTACAATATAAATCTTTTAAACAAATATCTATACTAATAAAAATAAAGAAAATAAAATGTAAAAAAGAGCTTTCGTTACGCTCCCACAATGCAAACTTCAACACCATACTTTATTAACAATAAAAGAGAACATCTCTCACAGATATATTGACTAGGACAACTCACGTTGAAATTCCAGCGCAATTCACCATTTTACATAAAGAGCCGTCTCAAATTTGCCCAGGCAGTCCTTTTTTCAGTTAAATGGCAAAATCTACGAAAAAAAATCCATTTCTGTTCTACATATACACATCTGAACAAATTGCCCTTTGACATTAATTGGCAAAGCGCTCCATCAATGTTTCTATTTTCCACAAGCATCCAAAAAATTGCCATCTTTCCCGCGATAAAGAGCGTCTTCCCCTAAGCTTCTGCCTTCCCCGATATTTCCAAAAGCTAATCACATTTTTATATAGAGCTTCGCGCACTTGAGGAGGCGGGCGCGAGGGTTGGCGAAGCGACAAGGGTTGCTCTCTGCGATATGTCGGACGCGAGCGACGAGGTTAAAGATTGCTTGGAGAGCGGATAGAAAGGCAAAGAGGGAGCGAGAGATAAAGAGCAAAAGGACGAGGGGCAAAAAGAGAGGGTTGAATATAATGCTCGTATCCATTTCCAGTGTCCATTTCGCGGACCCTTTCGGATTTCTTTCCCTCTCTTGTCCTTTCTCTAGAGTGTCCTCTCTCTCTCCAGCGTTCTCCATGTATGATTCTTTACTATTTCTTCCTTTTTTCCCTTGCCGACAACTCCTGCTGAAATCCAACCCCATTATATTCGCCGTGAATACAAGCATATGAAAGAAGAGTCGCGCCGCTCTCTTCTTCTCTCTCCCCTCGCATTACTTCTATATCCAGCCGCGAGGACCTTTTCCACCTAGCCAAACCGACGATTCACTTACTACTATATATTTTACTTCTCTTTCCGCCCCCCTCTCATCCTCGCGAAACTCCAGTCCCTTCTCCACGTCAATTCCTCAAGGGCGTTCTCATTTCAATGTGTCAGCTCGACGACTTTAGCCCTCTATTCCGCACATAACTTTTATCCACCGCACAGAGAAGCTACGGGACCTCACGTTTCGTCTGTAGAATCTCATTCACGTGACATGAAGTACATACGGAAAAGCGTACAATTTCAACGTGTTCGATTGTGAAACCTTATTACGATATGGAGACATTCGAACGAATGGTGAACCACAAAATCACAATCTCCCTTTCATCTTGGATGATCCCGTACTTTTGGATTGTACCCCACAAGGTGACTTGGCTATTTCCGATTCCTGAGAGAGCCCCTAATGTTGCCTGCAGCCACGAGTTTCCCAGCGCACTGCCTGACGTGTTGCACGAGTGCACAGGGCAACTGTGGAAAACCTGGCTCCGCTGCAGGAGGCTACATTTTCACGGAGCTCTCGGTTGCGTGTCACTATCCCGAAATTCGGTAGGGCTGGCGTCCCGCTCGGTAGTCAGGGTGCGAGTCCTGCCCTGGCGGGCACCCATCCAAGTATTCGTCCGGGCCAAGACTGCTCGACACAGGATAAAGCCGCGCGTTCACTATTGTCCGTTCAAAACGACCGTGTATTTTCACTTTCAACCTTTCCCAGTAATAGAATTCTTGAACTGAAAGAGAATTAATTTTTAGGTCACTCCTGTGCGCCCCTTTTGTGCATCGGCGCAGTTCGTAACAGAGAAACAAAGAATCAAAAGTCGCTTTGATTTACTTCCGTGCTTGCTCCGGTCCTGAGAGCGCTGTCGAGTCCCGAAAGTCGTTGAACAATATTCATATTTTGTTGAGGAGTTGTGTACGCAGAAAGATCAAAGTGGAATATGGGAGACAGAAGCAAGAGGGAGGTAGTGCGGCAAGGAGACAGGAAAGTGAAGCTGAAAGGTTCAACTGGCAAAGGAAATTCGTATGCTCCCCCTCCCCTCTTTTTCTTTGAATCTGTCCACCGCTATTCGTAAATTCCATGAGAACTGTGGCCTAATTTTATTGTTTCCTCTTGGTATCCTTTTAAGGATTTGATGCTTGTACAGTTCGCAAAAGAAAACAAAACCAGAGCCTTTGAAATCCGTTCAAAGTCAACTGAACCACCTATGCTTTTGTCATTCGATGCGATAAGCAATTCCGTTTGCAAATTCGCATCACCATAAAAAATAGTAGACTATCATGATCCCCAAATCCATCATTTCCAAAAACTAACTTCCTAGGTACTTTTTGGGCACTAGCGGCTTACCCAAAATGATTGTTCCTTATTCTTGACGCCCAGCAACTATGGCAGTGCTGGAGAAATATGTCAAACCCTCACTGACTTCTCACAACTAGGCCTCACTCTCAACTAATTAAATCGCATTCGTCGCCTTCGTTGTTGGCATCCACCGGAGCACCACTAACGGGTGGTCGGTGCTCAGGAACTTCTCACGATATGGCAGGTTTCCAGAACAACTGCTATCTGCAGTTGCTGGCACGTCTGATTTGGGATGTCTATGGTTTCCAGAGTCCCGAAGCAGCTTTGGTACGACTCCAGTAGATGACATGATGTTTAGGACCATTTTTGCTGTGTCGTTCTTCACAAGCGCTTCATATTCATTGCCAGTTTCGAGCATGTTGAGATTTTGGCTAGGATAGTCCTCGCCATGTTGTTAGTTTCCGGAAGTTCGATGTTAATGAGGTGCCGTCTTTACCGGTTTATGAATTAGGTTTATATCCAGCCGGCTTGTAGTAATCGTCGACATCATCATCATCAACATCATCATCATCATCATCATCATCATCGTCATCATCATCATCATCATCATCATCATCACCAACATCATCAACATCATCTTCATCATCATCAACATCAACATCATCATCATCATCAATATCATCATCAACATCATCATCATCATTGTCATCGTCATCGTCGCCACTATAATCGTCATCATCATTGTTATCGCCCTCAGAGTGTTGACAGATACTTTTCTTTTAATTCCATGCTACATTTTTTTAACGTGGCTGTAGGGTTCATCCTTAACCACGTTAAACGCAGGAATACAGCAAGGACCCTTGCAGTTCATTGCTGTTTTTCCTAGACCCGTCGTACACTCGCTTTGAATTTGCTCTACTTTGAAAGCCAGCGACGCTTTTCCCATTCAGAGTACGGCAGTAGCGTGTAGAATCGTTTTGCGTATAGCAGAGAAAGAGAGAGAAAGGGAAAGGGAAAGCAAGAGAGCGGGAAGGGGTGGGACAGGGCGAGAGAGAATCGTGTAGGTTGGGGGCACCGACGACCACAAAGAATATCATCGCTCGCGCGACCACGAATATTTTTGAATTCATTGTCGTATGGCAGAGCGAGGCTCACGTTTTTCAGGATATGAAACGGAATAACTGGGCGAATGAGAGACGTCAGAGAGGTATGCGAAAAAGGCCAAAAAGGGAGGAAAAGTAAGAGAGCGAGGGAGAAAGAGAGAGACGACGACGACGATTTGCGGAAACGATTCTCGTTCCACCACAAACGATCTCTCTGACTCCACTTTTCCGGATACACTTTTTTGCGAACCTTCCCTCCCTACCTTTTCCGCGATGTCTGCTTTGCATTTCTCGTTTCGCGCTATAGCGTTTCATCACAACGATTCCATTCAGTTTGGGTTTTCACAATGACTGATGTACACAATATTCAACAGTCGAAAGTAGCAGCTTACTAATTTAGGAATGTAGTGTCTGTTTGCATATTGTTGTCAGGCTAAAATGAAGTTGGTGGTGTTAGAAGACACAGCTGGGATATCTATCCTTGTAGGAAATTTGGTCCGTCTATCTGCCCGAGCAAAATTGCCGTAAAAGCGTTGAACCAACCCTTCGGTAGATGAAACTAAACGCTTCCAGGATCGGTCTGGCTCGCGCGATACCCTTCAACATTCAGAAGGAAGTTCTTCAGTAACTACTCAATCTAAAACAGCTTTATCACCTTCCATCATTTCCCGACTAACTTTTCGATTTTTTTTTCTGGTGTTCTGGCCGTTGGCAGATCACCAGGACCTGCGGTACTAATCAAAGTGATACTACATGTGCTGTTCGAGACATAGTAGCGGCACAATCATCCAGTTTGGACTGACATACGCGAGGAGCTAACATCGAGTCTCGCCGACATCTATCGATTTTCCGCACCCACCTTCCGGAATTATAGGTCCTTCCAGAACAGTCTCGATAGGTTCTGAAGACTTTTTGACCACGGAAACTACCAAGTCTAATGATAATCAAACTAAACAAGTGTCCAATGGAGAAGAGAATTCTTGCACCCAGGATAGCGCCATTGCAGCCTCACCTGAGTTTAGTGGACGTATCTACGTCTAAAAAAGAAGGCAAAACATTATCATCCTCTAACATTCATACGTAAACGTCTCCAATCTCCTTAATCGAGCGGAATATTGAAAACTTTGATAATCACGCCCATGCCGGCAATAAATCAGCTTATGCCGCATACCGTCGTCACGGATCTTTGCTCCTTGGTAGGCAATTTCATACGAGTGTTTCACGAGAGTTAGGGAGAGAGAGACAGCTCCGGATGATCATTAAGGATGCATGGGGCGTTGATAATTATCGTGAATTAGGTAAATCCTGCAGACTCGGTATCACACAGGCATCGAGGTTTTCCTACATAAATATATATATACGCATTGCGCGTAATCATAACCGGGAAGGCATACACGTGAGAGAGCATCGTTGGAAGAGAAACGAGGCCCTTCGGGATATCCTCATAATCTATCCACAGATACCTGCAACACGCGCGCGGGTAACTCCTCTTCGCTATCCGCGTGTCTCGCCATGCGTAAGAGCGAGAGCTCCTTCGTCGCCGCCTAATTACCTCGATGATTACATCTTGTTGCCAAGTGGAAATTCACCTGATCTCCTCGAGATATCCGATCCAACGTTACTAGCATTCGCTCAGGACGCAGCCAAAGGGTTAGAGCACGTATGGGAATTTATTTTACCACCCCCTGTATTCGATGTGGCATACATTTTCTATGGAACCAGTGCTTGCGGAATTCCGTATTATCATGATTATTATTATTATCGGTGTTGCTATCATTATTGTTGTTTCTGTTGTACTTGTTATTGTTATTCTTATAGTTGTCACTACTGTTCTTACTATAGTTATTATTATTGTGGATGTTTGTAGTGTTCTTATTGTTGTTTCTATACGATTATTATTGTTATTATTATACTTATTTTTGTTGTTATTATTATTTCATACGCGGTATGTAGCCTCAGCAATTCTCTTATCAATGAAAGTTCTCCAACTACATGGCGTGGTAGATGCCCCACTATGGATGCTTTAGCTGCCGTAATATACAATGAAATTAACAGCACCCGGAAGAAATTTAGTTTGAATTCAGGCCTAGTGAACTTTAGTTTGATATCCGAAGAAATCATATATTTATTTTAACTGTATGTTCCAATTGATTGTAACTGACTAAGAGATACCGATTATCGATTGATTTCAATTTAATGGTGGTTAGGTCGAGGAGATTTTGTTATTCATGGTAACAAATAACAAAATCTTATGTCATAGAGGTTAGATAGAGATCGTTATGTCATGAAAGGAGGGCATTGCTCGAAAAATGTGTTGAGCTCTGGTATGGTAGTCAAGTCTTGCGGCCTTATTCGGTTTGTAAACAAATATTGTTGCTTTTGGAGTATGGATACGAAATCTAACGTGTAAAAAAACAGTAGTAAGAATTCCAATTGTAACCGACTGGTTTTTTTTTAGTTACGAATGTTCGATTTTGAGGTTACTTATTATACGATTCCTGTGCAGCACTGTTCGTTTCCTCGGAATTTTACGCACGAGACGCTCTTCTTCCTTCTGCTAAACGTTCACTAAATCTACAGAACGATTTAGTATATTGATGAAAAGTCGACCAAACGATGTATTGCTAATGCGCTAATGGTCATACCACAGGGATAATCGTCCTCGGAAAGTATGTTCCATTTTATCGTCGAATGATCGTCGCCTGAACATGACGTGATCAGCCCTGTATTTCCAAAAAGTAATCCTCGGAATTCATGCTCCTCTAACGTTTATACGCACAAGAGAAATCTGCCGGAAGGAGATGAGCACGAAGGGAGAGATAAGGTGAAAATTTATCGGGTGTAACTGTGTGTACATACCGGTTAGGGGAAGGACGGAGAGTGGCTAGGAACGGTGTTGGGGGATCGTGCGGAAGTCTGGAGGGAAGGCCGCGAGATATCGGGAGCGCGCGAAGGCACGAGTACGGGCGAAGGTAACGGAGCAAAGGCCAGGTAGGTCGAGGCGGAATAAGGGGGAAGCCTGCTTACTAAATGAGAATATTTATGCAAAGTGGCGCTAACAGCCCTATTAGTAAGAAACCGCACGAGGCGGCCCGCAACCCACAGAAGATGAGTTTCTGCTCCCCAGACTGGGCTTCCTCTTAACGCAGCTCTCGCGCCACAATGCTGCGAAAAACTCGTGAGACGTGGGAAAATGCAGGGAGAGTCCGTGGTTATGTGCGGTGAACTCTTGATCGAGTCTACACTTTGATAGCTGTTACACGGTGAGGGATCTGCTTGGGATCCAAAAAACGGGTCGATTTTCAATATTTTTTCGGACGATACTAATCTTCTGACATAAAAAATGTCATCAGCCAAATGTCCGTCAATTTCAATGTCAGTGTTGTTTTCAACGACTCTCGTTACACTCGCTTCAAACAGTGTTGCTCTCGTCTCAGCATCCAGCAACAGGTAAAATTGCATCCTCATGATTGTATTTCAAGACTCAAATTGTGCGATGAATATGGCACACTCGTAATATTGAAAGATCGCCACCGGCGTCATCATTTGATATATTCATGATAGGTGCCACGTGCAAAATCGCCAATCCTCATATCTAGAATCCCATGTTAGAAAAGGGTATGCAGTGCCTTGAAACTTTGCGTCCAATTGGACATCCCAGCTGCCTCAACACTAAATGCCAATGCTGTCGAAAGGGACAGGAGGATTGACTGGTAGTTCACAACCCGTCAGGCGCGTTGTCACTTTCTACCCCCGTCCCGCCGATGTTTTTTCATTTTCCGCCCTAGCAGACCAACATTCCGTTGGGCCTGTGAGACATCTTCAATATTTTAAGCCTCGCCAGCCTTTCGCTATAGGATGTCAACTATATTTTTTCCACTTTATCTGCGTCCGTCCGGCAAGATCAAACGTCTCTCGGGAGCCATGACGATGCACTTTTACGTACACGTATGTTGGAAGTTACACGAGTCAGCATGATACTACAGGTCTCCAACCAAGATGGAACGCCTCACATATACGTCGTACAGTTATCGTAGATATCGAGGTAGGCGTCGAGGATGGGGAAAAAGCTCTCCCTTTCTATTCCCGTTCCGTGCCATTTGCCCCGGTATTGTTCACATTCCGGTATCGTCGTATATCCGAAGCCCCAGACACCGCGAGACAGCGCCGCAAAAGAAAGGAGGCAACAAAATACGAATCTAGAAGATAGGCCACGTACGAATGTGCAGCTCGGTAGAAAAGTCGATGAGGAAAGCGGCATACTCCCTTCATACGTGTACTGTATTGTACATACGCCGCGAACCGTACAAAGGTCGAACCTCCGTACCTACACACCCTTATATAAACGTCTATAGAATATGGTTATCTAAGGATATACACGTCTTGCATATACGGCGCCCCAACACGCGATGGCTCTTCTATGGGTGTAGATATTGGCGACCGCAGAGTGTTTTCGCGAACTTGGAAAGCCGGGCACGCCCTGCTAGTCGAGTCGTGCCAAGATGCTTCAACTGCTCGGTGATATATAAGGTTAAGGGGCATGGTTTACGAACTCTTGCGTGGGCTCATCCCTCACGGAAGGAAAATAGAAGGCAAGGGGAAAAAAGGGTTGGGATATGGAAGAACAGCCGGAGAATGGAAAAATAGATGTTGGAAGGTCCGCAATGCCATGAGGCCGTAAAGTGAAAGACCTGAAGAAGGTAGAAGAGGTGGCCGTTTGTGCAATCATTAGAGACATCAATCTTCTTCCATATGTGCATCATTTATTGCATTTGGATTTCATTAAACGATCCGCAATCATAATAATCTGATGGTACGGGCAGGCTGATGAACCTTTGCTTGACGTTTGGTATTTCATCAACGAGGCTTTAAAAAGCTTATGGATGTCCCATCAAGGTAACTTAGCAATAATTTGGTTGTCCATATCTTCTGACATTGTCGATGTAACTAAGCCGAAATCATTTCGATCGAAAGTGCCAATCAATTGCCAGTACACAGAATTTCTTCAGATTTTTCATATAAACGGTCGAGGATGAATTGAGATCTCTGCATATCTCGTTTTTGCAACCACTTTGACATCGCCCTGTGATGATTAATTATAACGCTATTGTGCGTGAGCATATGCTGATCATCGTCCTAAAGGAGCCCAGGACCAGCCAAGAGGCTTTTTCGATGCGGTGACCCTGCGACTGAAGATGGGCCGGAAATGAAACAGAAACGGCAAGAGGAAATTGAGTTTCGATTCAAGCCAACATTTTCCACGTGTACGTGCACTTATATTTTTCGTGCCTGGGTGTATACGATACTTCATAAATATATAACATAGTTCTAAAATAATAAATAGTAAATAATAACTAAGCTATAATGAATAATAAATAGTGTATAATGTATGAACAATACATAAATAACAAATTAAATTAAATAGTGAAATTCATAGGATGAACGCACGAATATCTCACATATATACCACGAAACTAGTACAATAATTAATTGTTGCCATCCAATTATTAAATCAATTAAAATATTGTCATAGTTATTACCATTATTTATTAGTATTATCGAATTATTATTCAATTATGATCGCTAATCTATTAAGTTCCTTTAATTATTATGAAACTTTACCATTACTAAATACCATCATCAAATTATTACTAAGTGATTGCGATTGAATCATTAAGTTAATTCAATTAAAATGCATTACTACTATTGAACTATTTAAATCGTTATCAAATAACAATAACAAAAGTGTACCTTAATGACAATAATATTAAATAAGTCAACAAACAATTGCTGTTTTTTGCGTATCCCGATCGAATGCGTTTTTTTTTGTCGCAGGCGCCGGCGCGACAATGCGCGGGAAATAATAAAAGCTAGAAGTGTGAAAAAAATAGTGAATGGAAATAAAAGCCGAAAGCGTAAAGCAAGATGGTGTTGAGGGAATGAGTAAATGAGCAAAAAAAGTGTTTAGTTTGGAGCCAGAAGTGGGAGTGTATCAATACCTGACAATCAAAAGTAACCCATGCAATTTACCGCATACCGTCAGGGTTTAGGTCTTTTCATTCCCTGCTTACATATATATATATATATATATATATATATATGCGTGCGTGTGTGTGTGTGTGTGTAAGTATATATATATATATATATATATATATATATATATATATATATATATATATATATATATATATATATAGGAGAGAGAGAGGGAGGGAGAGAGGGAGGAAAAGAACGAGCGAGTCTTCCCGTCGCGCCTCGTGCTGCCCCCTGTCGGTTCTAGTACACTCGTAGCGTACAACTAGGCACGTCAATGCCCAGCGTATTATTGCAACGCTGATCCCCCGTCACGAGACTCAACAACTCGACGGAAAATGGGTACCGGAAAGTCTCCGCCTCTGTCTCTCTCTCTCTGACTGTTTTTTTTTCTTTTTCACTCTCTTTCCTGTCTTGCACGCGTTCTCTTTGTTTTTCTTCGCGCGCGCAACGCCGTCAGGTTTCGCCGGGCGAGAGCAGTGGCATTCAATAACCCGTCATTATTTAGTACCACGCGAGCTCGTTAACGCCGCAACACCATGGCCGTTAACCACCCGCTCTTGTTCCACGCTTTTTGTTCCAACTTCTGTTTTTCTTTTCCTTCCCTCTCGCTTCCTTTCCATTCTCGTTTAGGCTCTCCTGGCTCTTGCTCCGTATCTTTCGTTTTCCTACACCCGGTAGCATTTGTATACTGAATTTTCTCGCACGTTGAGCGAGACCGGAGCCGCTATTTAAGGATAAAATGCCCCCCTGCGTTCGCTTCCGAAAAGTACTATTATTATTTTTTCTTTGTTTCTCTCCCTCTGTCGTTCTTTTCTTTTAATTTGTCCTTGCGAGACTGCAACCCGTGAGGTGCCGTAATTATGCCCGTTCTCGTCTAATGAATGTGAGCAGCGTGCGAGGTTGACGGTTTGTCAGTTATTTTTTAGCATAAAAAACCCTTACCTGTGAAACATTCATACGGATCAAGTACACCAGCGGCTTATCACTTCTCAACGAAAAGCAAAAGCGACGATGTTTGAAAGTTCGTCAGAACTCCGTTTTTTTTTGCTTTAGTTGATTCTTTTGAAGCTTTGTTTCGTTGCTTCGTATTTTTATTTTTTAAATTTCTTTTTTGCTCGTTTACGATTCTTTTCATACCTGTTTAATTTCTTTATTTCTTAAACTTTCTTTGGCTGAACTTCGTATTCTTTACTTTTTATTTCTTCTTTCTTTTTATATCGACGTTTAAAATTTGATCATTCTTTCTATTGTGCGGAATCTTTTCTTGCGAATTTATTTCGCAAATTTCTAACGAGAATCCTTAAGCACTAATTCGTCCTTTTTATTTACAATACTCGAATAATCCTCATTAAGGCATTAGACCACTCTAGAGGCCGAAAAATAAGCTTTTGGGGGATTTTTTTTCAGAAAAACTACAAAATAAATCGAGATTACAAAAAAGGTTGTTTATCATACATATCAGTGACTGTATACAATAGGTTTTTTTGAAGCGATTAATTTCAAAATGGCGGCTGTGCAGCGTTTTTGCGATGATGTCTCCGCTTTTTCAGGGTCCACGGCCGGACAAACGCTCTTGTAGTTTTCAATTATAATGAGCCAATGCATTTTTTTCGATTATTTATAATAACTGCTATAGAAGTACGTAGGATTTTTTTCGATATATTGATTTTTGGCCAAATAGCGCACTTCTAAAGTGGAAAGTGAAAAATTTGCCTAAAAAATCGTCAGATAATTGTTAATAAAAAATGAACTATGCAATATAAAAAAAAATCCTACGTACTTCCATAGACAATGTATTTCTCAAGATATATTCAACATTTCAAGTGAATCGGTTGAAAATTGTCTGAGTTATGTTTCCGGCCAACTTGAAAAATGCAGTTTTGAGATAAACGCGTTTGAAGTTTTGAGTCCGCACGCTGCGGACCAGGCGGCCTTGTACTAAAATTCGAAAACCGAGTTCTTAGAGATTTTTCCCGTCCATAATCTTTTAGGACATCATTTTTGAGGTCGTAGAGGACCAAAAAAAAATCGATTTTTCGAAAATTCTAAAGTAGCCTAACCCCTTAAGTTATGCTCTCGAAGAATTAAGGTTTTTTTTGTCAAAAAACTCCTATTGTTCTTCTCAATAATATTTGTTGTCAAAGAATTCCTATTTTTTCTCTCAATTATATTTTTGTCAAAGTTTTCTCTTTTTCTCGATAAGACTTTTTGTCGAAGAATCCCTTATGTTATTTTATTATATTTTTTTCCTCTCAAAGAATGCCTATTTTTTTCGTCCAAAAACTCTTCTTTTTTCCCTGAAAAAATTAATCTCATTCTTAACGAATTCGCGTCATTTTTTTCCTCCACGACTCGACACACATTCCCCTCCAAAACATTTAATCTTTCTTTCCATCCTCCCACAATTAATTTATTTCTCAC